>JANHFX010012089.1:78457-101608 GCA_027560015.1 Chloroceryle amazona | reverse complement strand
TGAATTTGTAACAGCTCCAGCTGTGAGTGTTTAGATAGTACATACCATTTATTCTCTTGGACCATGCTATCCACAGTAAGCTTCATGCCTTTCGAAGGGGGTGAATCTTCATTAATGTTTGGTGGAGCAAGCTGAGTTCCAAACATTGATGGCAGGGTGGTACCCATTCTGAATATGAACAGATCTGGAACATACCAGTTTGGAACAGAAGCCATTAGTGGCTACCTCAGGCCCCTACAAGCCTCTATGAATACATTCTTTCTTCTACATCTCTTGTTGCACTTTATGGTGTTACTTTTCCCAAGCCTTCTTCTGCCAGCATTTGTCCGTGTGGCAGGTTAACTCCCGATCCAGATCCGTCCTGCAGCTCGTTCTGTAACATGTTTCCAGACTGGCTGTGCTCTCGCTTCACGCTTTTGCTACGAGTGAAAGAGTGAAGTGTTCTCTCAGCCTTGGATGGTTTTGACATACTGTACCCTAATGCTTGGCTTTGGCACTTAGTTCTCTGTTGACTAATTTAAAGGTCATCTAAACTTTCATTGAGGGTGCAGCAAACTCCTGAAGAGGGGGAAGGTTTTACTGCTACAAACAGTAAAATAAATAAGATCTGTCTACTTGTCTTCTTTCAGCTAATAGCGTGCTAAGATTCTGATTTTGCTGCTGCTGTTGAGTGCTGAATAGTCCAGAAAAATGTAAAAAGTCGTGGACCAGAAATTTGCTTTAATTAGGCTGGAGGATGTATCGCACTAATACCGGTATCAGCATCACTAAGTCTTTGGATCAAGCAGTTTCAAAGATTGAGAGTTTGTTGTGGGAGCAATAAAGGATATATACAGGCCTGTTTTGTAATACCTTGGCATTAAGATTGTAACTATGCTTGTTATTTGTGAATATGCTGAGAAGGTGATTAATTGCTAGATTAAAAATAACTCTTTGATCTTGGAATATCTGAAGCCTGCTGTCCATGGAGACTGATATTAAAACAACTAACTTCTGTAAAAGTTCACGTGACACCAGTCTCGTCTTATCTTTACATAAGCCCCCCTATTGGATGGAGAAGAGAAACTCTATTGCTGTAATTCAGAGCCCAAAGACCCTCAGAGGTCATAGTGAGGAGCAAAGCAGTATTGTGCTCCAGGAAGGCTTCAGTTACCTGCTCCCCTCACTTAAACCCTGCTGTAGACATCAAAATGGATTGAAAAAGATGAACTCAGCAGTGAGAGCTGTCTCTATGCAGGGCAGGTATGTAACGCACAGCAGTTTAAATACAGGCAGACAGACTGGGATTTGCAGAGGAATCTACCAAAATTAGATTTGTGAGCTCTGGTTTCAGCAAAGTCGGTGGTTACGTCTCTTGCAGGTAGAAAGCCACTGCTCTGTTACCTGTGTGTGGCTGAACTTTGAACAGAGGAGGCTCTGCTACTGTAAATGCAGCTGAATTCAGTGATCTGACAGGGGAGCTACAGCAGGTCTGGCTCTGGTGCTGTGAATGAGCATGACAAAGTGGGGCCTGTCTTCCATTCATAGCTCATACAAGTTGACAGTCAGAAGAACTTTGTTCTGAAATACCAGATAGTGCCGAAAGGGAGAAGGTGATGTCACATGTTTCATTTTCCACTACAGGAATGGGAACATCTGGCCGAGTGATAATGAACAGCTGGGGGAAGTACAGCTTTACATTGCCACAGCTGTCTGCTCAGCGAGCGTGTGTCAGAGCCCCCCGTCCCCTGCCATGCCAGAACCTCCTGCGCTCACGAGACATAGGCTTCAGATCTGTACTTGACTTTTTCCTAGGCTCCCTGTTGCCAGCAGGAACTTGATTTGCTGTTATTATCAGAATGGGGTAATCAAAAGAAGGGGTTTGTCCAACTCTGCTAAATTCCTGAGATGATATGTTAAATTTAAATGGATTGTGGGGAGGGGGCACATGTGTCTTGCTGTTAAAAAATGAATGTGTTCTTTAAGCAGCCAGAGCCATTGTAAAGACAAGGTGTGTTTGGCATTGGTGAGCTCATCTGCGGGCATATCCCCGGGTCAGGCTTCTGCCACTGTAGGAGCTTCTGGCATCTCTGGCAGCTCAGTCACTGACATTTTTGTGAGAGCTGTAATGCTCCCTCCTAGAGCTCTTCATAGAGAGACCTGGCTGAGATGTGAGAGCTAATGACTGGTGATAGACAGGAAGCTAGATCAGATGACATAATAGTCTTTTCTGACCTTAAAATCCTACTATAAAAATAACAACTGTAAATCAAAACACCTCAAATTTCAGAGCCTGAAATATTACAAAAGAGTAAAATTTACTTCGCCTACCATTTGCTGCCCTGCTATTAAGTTTTAAAAGCTTACTTTGATAATTCCTAATATGCAAAGGATTGCGGCACAGTCCTACAGGTTAAGAAGACAACAAAACTTTCTGAGTGCTAGACTTGAGCTGCATAGTGTATACCACTGCACTTTTGTAGTTCTGAGTATTATTTTGATCACCCTTTTATAGAAATTCTATCAATCAGCATTTAAATACAGCTTTTGCTTAGAATACGGAATGAACTCCCATGGCTGACTGGTTTTGTACACTGGTGTTATTTCTTCATCCTGGAAGTGACCACTGGGGTGAGCACCTAAGTAATCAGGACATTACTTTTCTATCATTGTGTTTAAATCAGGTGAGAGTTATTAAATGCATTTTCAAATATTAAAACTAATCTGTGAAATAAAAACATTAATTTTCTGCCTTTACTTGACTGCATTACTGCTTTTTCCTGAGCATAAGGTCTAGGCTCTTCTGCCTGCTTTTAGTTTTGCTACCAATGATTTATTCTTCCTTTTCTCCTTCTTGTCGCTTAACTTTGTGCTCTCTATTGCAGATTCAGCAGAGATGGGCAACTGAGACTTAAAGTTGAAATAGACTTTTCAGAAAGCAGTCATTATTTACTTTTTTAACACTGGACCTTCCTGTTTTATTGATCTTACAGCTCATTGATTGATTGAAATAGATCACTTGCCTCCTGCACCAAGGAGCTAAGCTCTTGCTGGCATGCTTCGGGCACAGCCAAGTCCTGTTCAGGGAAGTCTTTGTTAGCATAAGCTGGGATGAGTTACCACGTGTATTTGTTGAATATTCCAGGATGAAGAATGACATTTTTCCTCTCTGAAGGCAGTACAAATTTTTGTAGCCTTTGAGCCCCGTGAGACAATGTATTCTGGGACCTGTGGTTCCCTGCTACGGCTCTGTCGTGATTCCTCCCAAATTTTAGATCGGCCCTTTCTAATGTGTAAGAGGTTGTTATCTGGGTAGAATCAGCCCATGTCCTCCTAAGGGTTAAGGAGAGGGCAAGTGTGTTAGCTTAAAAGATGTGTAGTGTCAATGTTAACACGGAAAGCAAAGTCAGTAGCTGCGGATCAGTTGTAAAGAATACAACTAAATGCATGAGAATAGTAATGAAGCATTATTTACAGAAGTATTAGAAATAGAGACTTTTTTTTATGTCACCCTGGTTTAGAATCTAATGAAGATGAAAATGACAATTCTCCAGAAACCCCTCCTGTGATGTCTTCACCCCCAAGGCTTTCATATTAATTATCTCCAAGGTCCAGACTGGTGTCTGTGTCAGGCAGAGCCAAGCAAAACTACAAAGATTTCCTCTATTGTTTTCTGAAAACTGCTGTGGCCTCTGCAATGTGGTGTTTGCTCTTTTCTTTCCACTCACACTCTCAGTTCCTTCGGCAGCGCTCTGTAGCCATGTCCCGCGTAAGGGGAAAATATGATAATGAAGAGACAGATGGGATCCTCGTCATGAACTCTAATCTCTTTCACTTTCATTGGTGACAGGTGCTGGAATGAATTCTGTGCTAATGGGAACTCCTGAACTACTGGGGTAAAATTTAAATACCTGGCAGAGGAGAATTATCATATGGTTAAAGTACCAGACTTTGGTTTGGGAGCTCTTCTGAAGACTTCTGTTTGATTTGTGGCATGACACTTAATCTTCTGTACTTCATCCATAAAGTGTGGATAATATTGCCTTCTTTTCTTAGTCCAGGAGAAGGTGATGATTCACACAGGCT
Organism: Chloroceryle amazona; assembly: GCA_027560015.1. Taxonomy (NCBI): domain Eukaryota; kingdom Metazoa; phylum Chordata; class Aves; order Coraciiformes; family Cerylidae; genus Chloroceryle; species Chloroceryle amazona. Next base: position 97,543 of record JANHFX010012089.1, on the reverse strand, counting down.
AGAAAGAAAAAGACATACAAAATTATTGCTTGAATTTTAATGGGCTCATATTAATGCACTGTGCAGAGGATCTGGAGCACATATTAAATGAATTATTATTGTTTTCACTTCCTATGAGCCATCGTTTCTTTTCAGCCCTTGAACATCCCAAGTTTCTGATAGGAGGCTTACTCCAGGCAAACACCTTTCCTCTCAAAATTGCTTTTATTTCAGACTGAAGGAGAGAAAGGGGAATAAATGAATAAGGAACTAATAAAAGATCAACAGGAGAGAAAAGGCAGGAACCATTCTCTTTATTTCAGCATGGGACAGTGTTATTTAAAAGGATGCACACGAAATGGAGAATCTGGTGGCTCACTTATACCTCCAGATCCCAGGAAACCCAGTGTTTTAGCCCAAATCTCCACCTATCTCTGCTGGAGCAGCACATCACTCTTTCTCATAAACTAAACGTGATCTGCTGTTTGTGTGTGAACTCGTCCCTTCTTCTCTTGTAAGCCCCGTGGGGTGAAGGTCTGGGAAAGTGGAGGTGGCCTTAGGGATGTGGGGGGTTTCAGCACAAGCTGAGCACCCAGGCCTGCCTGCCTCTACGGGAGTGAGTGCAAGAGAAACAGCTTTGGCAGGTGGCTGCTTTCCTCAGCAGGGGAGCTTCACAAACTCCCCTGGGAATGTCCCTCACGAAAATTAGCTTACTTCTTAGCATGAAAAGTTTGCTATCTTCCTCCTTCCACCCTCAATTTCCCCAGAAATGCCTTATTTCTTAGAATTTCTTCATCCATTTCATCCAAATATAGTTTGTCCAGTTTCCTTTAATGTGAAACCTGGTATCTCGTGTCTCGGTACTTTAGGATGTCGGAACTGAATTGTTTGTATACTCTTGGATATCAAAATCACTTTTCTTTTATGATAACTCTTCCGGTGCTGTTTTCTTTCAACTACTCTCTTAAAAAATACAACTTTCCCTTCGTTGCTGAGATGACTTACTAAATGTCATAAAGTTATTTGTGAATTTCTAGTGAATGTTCTTGAGAATAAAAGGGCAATAAGGGTCAGAAGAATGCTGATAATACATGACTCGGCTTTGAATGGCTCTTAGAGCAGAGAACTTGGAATCCAGTCAGAAACAGATTGCAGATAATACTCCTATTACATGAAGTAGAAAGTTAGAAAGAGGTTACTGCTCTTGTAATCCAGCTTACCTGTGAAATTTAGGAGTGTTATAAACCCTGAACAGTTGCTGACAGGTGTGACACTTAGGCAGCCTTGGCACATTTAGAATAAACTTTTCTAAAAACAACAATGGAATTTTTTACTTTCTGGCCCTTCATTTCTAATACTGGGTAGAAATACACAGGGAATTTTTTTCCTCTTTACAGGTTTTATGTTTTTCTCTTTTACAAGTTTTTCTCCTTACAACTTTTTCTCTTTACAAGTCTCTGATCATCATTCAAAGACCTTTGAAACCTTACATGTAATGAAAGATCAGATTAACCAGGAAAGTAATTGGGAAAATCAAATGTTGCTTATTGTAAAAATGAGCCCTTGTTTTCACTTCCGAGATGTATTTTCTTTGTACTTTCACCCCGTTGTCACGCGTTGTGCAGAATGGGGTGCTAGGTGACATCACCGCAAGGTGCACAAGCAGCAAGTGCTATTTTCTCTCTTGTTATTTTTCTCTCTTGCTATTTTTCTCTCTTGTTATATCCGTCCTGTTTGTGAGTTATGAATGATGGGGCATTTTGATCCAGTATGGTAATGAAAGGAGGTGACCTGCTACTGCCAGATCATGGGTTTAGCCAAGGACTACGCAGTTCAAGTCTGCGATAGCTCCGTACTATCACACATACATAAAGAAGGGTGCAAAATGGCTTTTGCATGATCATATGGATAGGAGGGGGCAGAGGACTCTGTTTCCTCTTGCCATGCATTTGTTTAGCTAAGGCCTGTGTGTGGTAGCTGCTTCCTTCTCACCTTAGCTTCTTAACAGAGCCCCTGTTTCCTCTAAAGTGCTATTCTTCTGATAGCACAGGGAACTCTCCTGATCTGTGCAGTTTAGCTGCAACATAAGCTTATTAAAGCCAGAAAAAGGAGAGGAGTTCTTTTAAAAAACTTCTGTAGTGTGGTTCTTGTCCTTGCCACCGTAGCTCTGTACAGTGTCACATAAAACGTGCTGTAGTAACTCTTCATCAGCCGCGTACGCACCGATTCATTTTTATCCGCAAGCAAACCTTGTATCTGCAACGAAGAGGGTCACTTCTGCATATCAACAGGAGAGCAGAGAAGGGAATAAATACATCTTAGGTATACAAATGTTTTTGTTCTTTTGAGAACAGGTTTGCTAGAAAATTGCTGCGTTCTGAACTCGGTGAGAGGTTTCTCCCCAGAGGTGTGTTGTAGAAGCCGTGCTTGGGCAAAATACATTTATGGGGGAAAGGGTCTTTTTTTGAGTCCAGGCTTTCTGGTTTTGTCAGTGTCTGCATTCCTCAGTGCTGAGTGCATCGCTTCTTGCCGTGATCCAGAGAGATATGCCACTAGGAGGCTTTTATGGTGCAATGTTTGAAGAAAAGGTTGCTTTGCATTGTTTGTTTCTTGCTCTAATTTTAATTAAAAATTCACAGAAGATTTTCTGTTCTCTTATTTGTTCAGCTTTAGGCGTTTGTTTGTTGTAAGAAAGGAAGAACATGAAGGGTTTCAGATATCCTCTCCTCTGAACAGCTTGTAAATCACCCTGTAAACTTCCTAATGTTTAATGCTTTCTGATGGCAATAGCTCCAGCTTTCTAGTTAGATGATTTTTGTTTTTCCCCAGTTTTCCTCCTGTGGATTTTGGCACTTTGTCACTTGGTTAAGAATACTTACCAGGCTCATAAAGAGCAGGCGGGAGCTGCAGGAAAGCTCGTTGTGTTAGCAGCTGAAGTAGGCCAAGTGCTGGGATCACGCAGCCTTGTCACCAGCTTCCCAGCGCAGCCACTATTGCATGTGTGAGGTGGAGGGCGGAATAATCTAATTTCTGCTCACATTATTCTCAGCCACCATAGTGCAGATCCACCTCGACCACCTGCTGAGGCTTTAGCTCTGTAGACTGAACTGGGAAGCTGTGGTGCAGACTCGTATCCTGCCAGCCTGGTCAAGGAGGTGGTGGTGGACAGTTGGGGCCATCTTAAAATGTTGCTGGTAAATCTGCCAGTGTTGTTCTTCTGGCAGATCTGTGAGCAACCCATGAAACAGCATCCCTGAACTGTTCTAAGAAAGAAATCTCTTCTAAATCTGCTCTATGGATTTGTGCTCATCGTGCTCAAGCACAGCAAGGTCTTTTTCTTGGCATAGCTGTTGTGAAGAGTCTGTGGGGTTGTCAGACAAAACCAGAAATTGCTCTTCTTTGTCAAGAAGTTCAGAGGTCAACCTAGCATCTGAAATGGCCATTTTATTTCAATCTAATTAATATTGTGCATGGAGAGAGTTGTATGTCAAGTAAGCATTGACAGCATTTTACATTCTCATAAAGTTAAATTTGGCATTTGTTCTTAAAAGTTGGACAGTTTGTTTGTTTAATGATGCATTGTTAGCTTAACCCCAGCTCATATTTTATGATGGCTCTTAATTCACTGGCAAGCATCTTAGTTTTCAGGCTAATGATAATCAGAATCAGCTAGAACAGTACAAATAAATGCTACCTAGCTCTTAATTTCAATTCTTGTTTTAATAGACAAGAGGTTTTTGTTAACCTCAGTCATGTCCTTCTTCCTGTTCTTTTCCATTGGGCATTGCAATCTTCTGATCCACGATGCCAGCTATGTCAGTAGCCTGGAATAGCAGAATATGCTGTGTCCCGGTGAAGGATGGTACCTGGGGGGGACTTCCACTGAAAAATGAGAGAAACTCTTGCATAGTATTGGAGGACAGCCTGTGATATTTCTCTGTAACAGAAAACAGCAAGCCCTCTGCCAAAATCAAATTAGCCCTCTCCTTAGAGCTTGCTTAGCAAAACTCTTATGCTAAAATAGTTTCTTTTTATTGGAAAAATGAAGGTAGTTTTACATGGAAGGACTTTAGCTTTCACATGTTTCACTGATAGTAATGAAGAATTACAGAGGGTTTCCAAACTGTGTAGTTCTAGGTGAGTTTAATCTACCCAGTGTCTCGAGATTTATTCGTATCAGGAACCGTATTTTACTGGTACTTTCTTCAGGGTAGAACTATATCCTAAAGAAGGGGATCATCTTGGACAGACTAGCAAGGTTGTCATTCAAGAAGCTTAAACCTTCTCCCCTATGCAATTAGGGAACATGCTCACTGCTGACCGCCTAACCCTGCCAGTTACGCTTCGCTGAGGAGTAGCTTGTCAAATGTCACATTTTAGCCTGAAAACTCGAATTCCTGAGTGCTCTTTAAGATGAGTAGCTGCTGCAAGGAGATTTATTTCCTTCAATAAAGAACCTGCTGAATGCCACAACCACAAGGTTACTGGGTCTTAGAAAGCTCTTAGGGCTCCAGTCCGTCATCAGATAGGGATATACCTGTCTGCTTGGCCCAACAGCAGCCAAATTCTAGTTTAAGGTGGTGGTTGTTTGGCTGAGAAATAGTGACAGAAAGTAGGGGGATTTTCTTACTGCAATTCATTTATTTGTAAAAAAAAAAAAAAAAGTGCTTTCTCCTACCTTGAATCACAGACTCATTTAGGTTGGAAAGGACCTTTAAAGTCATTGTGTTCAATTGTTAACGCAGCACTGCCAGCTGCCTGCTAAACCATGTCCCTCAGCACCACATCTCCGCAGCTCTGAAACCCCTCCAGGGATGGGGACTCTACTCCATTCCTGGGCAGCCTGAGCCAGGCCTTGACCACACTTCCAGTGAGGACGTTTTTCCTAATGTCCAACCTAAACCTCCTCTGGCACAACCTGAGGTCATTTCCTTTTGTCCTTTCTCTTGTTCGTTGATGGAAGAGACCAACCCCCACCTTGCTCCATACTCCTTTCAGGGAGCTGTAGAAGCAAGAAGAGTCGCAGGAACAAAGTCAGCAAGCAGCACTCCTCCTCCCGGTTTCCTGGAAGGACTCTCCACTGGAGTTGGGTCTGTGCTGCAGAGCTGTCCTTCTCAGTGCTGTGTGATAGATTGGTCCCTGCTGGGCACCTTTGAAATAAAATAGGAATTACAGCTGTTAGCTCCACGCTTGTCTCTGACCACTTTGTCTCAGGTGGTAGCAACAGGCATCCTCTTTTGTGATTTTACTGTACAGAAGAATTTAATGTGAGTGCTTAGTATTCATTTATTTAAATGAGATCGGTTAACATATTTGATTCCAACTCCCATAGAGGGGGACCATTAACACCTCATTCCTAACAATGTATCTACAAAACTCCGTGCATATCAAGTAGTATCTGGAAATTGCCTCTGCTTGCGAGTTGGCCACTAGGCTGTCCTTACTGTTGCTACCTTCTAATAGCTTAACAGAAGAGCCTGCTCTTCCGGGAGATCTCTCTAGAACCATTAGAGAGCAATTTTCTAAAGTCTGTTGCCCGCGTGATCTCGACCGTGATCGGCAGCGCGTGCACCTGGCTGAGCAGCTGCGTTCTGTTCAGTAAAGCACGGACAGCACTGATGACTTGGCTGCAATGGGCTGCGATTCTGGTTTGGGCACCAGGAAAGGGTTAATGCCTTTACTGGAAGGTTTGAAAGCAAGACTGACAGTAGCCTGGGAAGGAGTGAGCTTCATGTGTAAGGAAGCCACAAATAACAGCAGGTGAAACTGTAACAAGCAATGATTGCAGGCCAGTTACCTTCTGCTTTTTTTTTTTTTCCCCAATTGTCCATCAGTGAATTTGAAATAAAAGAAAAAGTCTTTCCCCAGCACAGAGACTATTGATAAACTTCTAAGGCAGAAGGTTTGTAGAACAGCTTCTTGAAGTAGCAGCGTATCTAATGTTTATTGCATTTACTGGTAAGCTTGGAACTTTTCTTAATAGGATGGTCAGGAATCAGTCAAACAGAGAAACTATAGCCTGGGAAAAAAAGTACCCTTTTGTTCTCTTTTATTGGTTTGAATTTTCTCCAAGTGAGTAAGTCAAGCTGAACAGGAAGTCTTGAAAGCATTTGTTCTCTTGCTCGTCTGAACTTGGCTGCTTTGCAGTGCTAAAGTCCCAAATCAGCAGCTGAAGAGGTGAGATTTAAAAACTGCGGCTACAGTTTGAATTAAATCAGCATTTCAAAAACTGAATTTCTGTGTTAGAAATGAGAGAAGCTGTTTCTTCCTCGGTTCAAGTTGGCAGCCTCATCTTGGTGGTGTTCCCTTCCTCCTAAGTTTCGGATTTACGTTGTTTTTTCTTTCTTCAAGGATTTGGTGCTTTTCAGCTCCCCAGTGTTCTCTAGTACCTTTAGAGTTTTAAAAAGTTGTTGTTTTATATCTAAGAATCCTCAACTGCTTGGAATAAAAATAATTTGGATTCTTTAATAGAGAGAGAGAGGGAGGGAGGGAGAAGCATTTGTTCCTTTGTGCTTCTTGATGCACAGCACGTGTGGACCCATAGATCTGTGTTGCTGGTTTTTGCTCCAGCTTTCATGAGGAAGTGGAGATGTGCTGGGGGACCACGTCTTCATCTTCTGGCTTCCAGCTCTGATCTCTTGTACTGTGCCATGTAGAAAAGGAAAGGAAAAAAAAACAGAAAGACCTGAGCACATCCTCCAAGTAAGTTGAGCTGAGTAAGGCACACAGATGACTTTGCTCTCTACGGTGTTAGTTGTGGTTGTATTTCCTGCTGTGACTTGCTCACAGTTGCCCAGCACAGATTGATGCCCACACTTCATGGCTTTCCAGCCTGTAGCATACGGTCTCCTGTAACAGGCAGTTCAAAGTTAAAACTGCCCTGCTGCTTTACATAGCTTTGTTTTCCACAGTATAATACCCCACTTAAGAATTTTGTTGTTCTCATCAAAATGACACAGAGTGACTTAAGTTCTGTGAGAAAACATAGTGAAGCTGACAGCTTGTTTGCTACTCGTGAAGTAGAATATTGATAAAAATGTAGAATGGGTTGTCTTTGATTAGGTGGCTTAAATATACGCTACGAACAACATTTAAGGCAATGATCAGTCATTTTGTGCTCGAGTGAGTCATTTTAGAAGTGAAATAAACCTGACTTTTATGAGAAACAGCCATACAGGAGATAGCTCAATGTGTGTGTGTTGTTACTGCTTTTCTCTCTTTTTAGGAGGTTTCAGAATATTTTGTGGTTTTTTACATCAATTCACTGGTGTGCTGGGGACCGAGGCTTTATGTACAAAGAGGAGCAACTGGATAAGAGCCAAAAAGAAAAACACATGCACATGTTTAATTTTATAGCCTACAAGAAATACATAAATCTCTATTCTGCTAATTAACCTCTTCTGCAATCTAGTTTGCATTCAGGAAGTGAAGGGGCTGAAAAAAGATCTCAGTGCCCAAATGCAGTGGGATTCTTTGGAATGAGTGAAAGTCCAGCACACTGCTAATAAGTGGTGTGTTTGATGTTTTTGGTCTGGGTGGGATTCTGTTTGTTGCTTTGGGATTTTTTTTAAAGATTCATAATTTTATTTTAATTTTGTAACTAAATATTCTTGACTATATGTACTTGGAGTGGTATTGCCCGTTTGATTTTTCACAAAACTTTGCTAGACTAATGGGTATTTTAAAACATGATCATCACAAGCCTGGTAGGATTACTTTTAAGTAATTTTGAAAATATGAAACTTGCTTAAATACAAAAGAACAGTAATGAAACCTGTTCTACTTCCTGAGTAAAACTGCTTGCACATCATATAAAAACTCAAGAACATCTTGCAGGTGAATCAAATAATTGATAGGCATTTGCCAAAACCAAACAAAATGCTTGATCATCTCTATTCTGGGGATGTGACTGTTGCTCAGGTGCCTTCCACCACTGTTTAGAAGCAGACAGAATTGTGGAAGGAACATTTGCAGGCAGAAAGTATAGTAGTAATTTATACCCCAAGGAGAGATCCTGGGAAACACACAATGAAGTATTTCATCGCTTCTTGAAGGGGAAGAATTCATTATGTTTTCCTCAGTGCTGATTCAGATTATTCTCTTCAAATAATTATTTGCCCCAAGATGGTTTTGCTTCTTCAAGAAAAGCCTAAGTAGTATCTTCCTGGGTGCTTCTGTTAGTGTTTGTTTAGGGTTGATTCCTATTTGTCTTCCAGATGTCTTCATTTTTGCTCTTCAAGAAGTTGTTCAGATTTTTCCCAGTAACTTTACATTTGTCTCATTGGAGAACACTGATTTGATTTCACAACATATAGAAAGTAACACAACAATCAGATATGCACATCTATGAAATATTAGAGTTTGTAGAAGAGGGAGTCTGGTCCTTGTGTATCTCTCTGCATGTGTTTTAATTATCAAGGGCCTGTGGTAGGAATGTAATATCTAACCAGGATATTTTGCAAAACTAAGTAAACAAAATATTACATCGTAAACATTGCTTGCCAAATGTAGCTTGAGTTGGAAAAAAAATGCCCTTTATCTAATTGATGGAAAGAGAAGAAAAAAAAATTCTTCTCTGCCCCTAGCATTATACCATTTGAATGTGATTCATACTTAAGGCTCTGCATATTTCTTTTATACTCACTATGTGACTCTTATTTGTACTGTACTGTTTGCTTATGAACTGCATTCATACATATGTTTTAACCTCTATTTGTCTCCTAAATATATATATTTTAAATATATTTTGTATTTATAGAGAAATGACAATTTGGTGTCCTCTGTAGTTCCCATCTGTTCCTTCTGAAGTTAAAATAGCAATTCAAGTTAACAGAAGTGGAAGCAGTTAATCAAAATAGTTACCTACAGCGTTGTTACATGGCAAAGGAGGGCTTGAGTTGGAGCATTTTCTCTCTCTCATCCTTGGCACTTTCAGATTTGAAATCTCTCATCTTCTTCTAGAGGCGAATGAAGCCACTAGAGAGAAAGAAAGGAATTGCAGTTCCTGCATGTCAGGGTGTACGCTCAGGGCAGCCCCTTCGACCTGGAACAGATGCTCTCTGGTAACTCCCCTTCCAAAGGGGAAGGGAAAGGGAATAAGGGAGAGAGACTTAGCGATTAGAAAAGAAAGCTAGATTAGTTCTGAGAGGTGGGGAGGAGCAGACTCAAGGGATGGATCCATGGGAGGACACTCTTCACGGCACGACTGTGGTTTATTTTCGGAATAGTCTAGTAGAATATCGGGAATAAGCCTCTTCTATCTGGACTTAAATGTACTTGGACTGTCATAAAGGAGGCATTCATGTCCAGAAGAAGAGTTTGTTGGAGAAACAAAATGTAAAGGTTTACTGAATTCCCAGAGTTTTAGATTTAGTCTCTTGCTTGTTTGGTTGGGTTTTTTTAACTTTCACCCTCAGGTACTTGGGAAAAATTAGGAACTGGCTGTATCGTCGTGCTCAGCTGAAATGCAGTCATTCCCTTCTTCCCTTTTACCAGAAGGTAGCACCAACTACTGAAGATATCGTCAGGTTTAAGATTAGCTGATGTCTGCTGGAGGCAGTAGTGGAGCAAGCCATTGCACAACCGAATGCTCCAGCAGAGGGGCTGGTGGCAGCAGAGCTCCTGCGCTCAGTGCACTTCTCTTGGAGCACAACGAAGGGTGGCCTTCAAGGCCCCAGCTGGGCTGTTTCCAGCTTCTCCTCTGGAGCTACGGTCTTCTTCAAGAATGGCAACATGGAGATGTTTTCCAATTGCCCCTTGTCCTCCTGTTGAGAATAGATGTCTGAGAAAGGTAAGAGCAACCACTTCTTAACCAAAATGCCGTAGTTTGGAACGAGCTGTTTGAAGGAATTGTGTTGATTTTTTTTCTTTTTCTTCTGTTGCGGCACATAAACGAGAAGAGGTTGGCAGCGTTTATTGCTGTAGAAAGAGCAACAATGTAGAAATTACAAAAGAGGACTTGACAAACATGTAAAGTGGTTTTTAATTTCAGACACCCTGGAGCACGATGCATTTGAAAATTTTTAATTGAGAGCTTGAAGTCTGATAGATTTAATTGCAAAAGATAGTTGAAGTCCTGAGCCCAGTGAGTACAAACAAGAATGTATATATAGTTTTGAAGCTTTCTTCCTAATGTTAGAGAGCCACCATGTGCATACTGTGTGCCTTGTTTGTATCATTTATGCTTTGACCCCCTCCTTCCACAAGTGACCGAGTTAATCTCTTAATTGTCAAAGCCTATATTTTTGTATCTTGGAAGCTATAAAATGAATATATTAAAAGAATATGAGGCGGGGAATTCATAAGCCTCAGGCCAGCCACATAACTGCAGGAACCACACAGGGCTTTTTTGTCTGCCAAGGTGAAGGCTGATAGCTCTTCATCTAAGTACCACGTGTTGTCAGCTGTCAGGCTAAAATCGCTCTGCTGCGTCCTGAACAGGGTTGTAACACATTTCTTCAGAGAGCAAAATTCTAAGTGTATGTCATCTGAGCTTTTTGGGGGTGGTGTCTTTTTTTGTCCTTTGTTAGGCTCACTTTATAAATAGATTTCTTTCAGATTTACTTGGATTTTCCAGCAGATAAATTGCATATATATGTCATCGACTTACTTAAGTGCAGGGTTTGGGGGTTGCGTCTTTGTTCTTATGTTCAAACGCTGTTCCTCTACACCTCTGTTTACTCATTTAAATAAATAGGTCTGCAGAATTCATCAGGACCATCTCTGTGTCAGCAGACATATGTATCCCTCTGGTAAATGGTGTATTCTTTGTTTAGAAGGTTTATTTTATTATTGTTGTGTTCTTAGGCAGTGGTTGAAGCTTGGAGAGCTTAGTGCTGGTGATGGTTCTGCCTACAAGGATAGATATAAGAAGGTTTTTCATTCATGCTGGTCCTTGAATGTATCTCTGTTCAGAGGAATATTTTTAATCACTCTTTATAATGTTGCAAAACTTCTTTTAGGATTGGTAGAGACAGTTGCAGATAGAGAAGGAATCTTATCTTTAAGCCGGGAAAAATTATCAACTTGGGAGCTGAGCTGAGCTATAAATACTGATGTTGAAAGCAGACCAAAAGATGGACAGATTTGTTCCCATGTTAGAGGTTGCCAGGCCAGTTACTGCCCATGTTACCCTGCTGTCTGAAGTTTCCAGGTGGTCTCCAAGTGTTGACCCAAGTAAAGAACTGCTAAAATAAATTTAAGAAACTGTTAGAATAGGTTTTGTTGTAGTAAGTTTTAGTATCAAATGTCTCTTCTGTTCAAAATACCAGGGTTAGGGAGATAGTTGGAAGACTAATTACACATCTAACAGAGAGATAGTTAATGATAACTCATGCTAAGTAAAAACCTCCTCCTGTTTTCCCAAATAATAGCAGCTTTTATAGCAAAACTTCAGAGCACTGCTTTACCTTACCTCCCAGTAATCTAGGAGTGAAACACTGCCACTGATATTCCAACATCCTCTCAATCACTGAACTATGCTGCTGAACCATGTGATTTGATATATGCATCCTTTTCTAAATGTGTGTGCACGCTGGATGGCTAAAAGTTTTCTCAAATGGTTTGAAAAAAGCAATCATATCATATTAGTGTCTTATTTATCTGTTGTGCTTTCCAGAAGATCAAAGCTTTATAATTTCTTGGAAATATCTAAGAATTACACGGTTAACTTAATGAAGGTTTTTGCTCCTCCAGTGAGTACAAACATCATTAGTATTGAAAGATTATTACTGAAATACAGGCTTCACTGAGTAACAAGCCTTAGTGTAGCTATTTTGTGCAATATTCCTTTCAAAATGCAATTAGTGAAAGTACTTTTCTCATAAATAGCTTGTATAGGGCTGGTCAAAATAACAAACCTTTTTTTTAAGAAATGAAATAGTTGCAGTCTACGCATTAGCTTCTGAAGGGTGGGTTGTAGGGTTTTTTCTGTTAAAATCAAGACATTGTGGGAGGAAATAGATAAAAATAAGTAAGTGAAAAAGGAGGAACAGAAGTAACTAATGAACTGCTTTGTGTTTGTGTGTTTTTGTGGTGAAATTACTAAACTCATTTTGAAAAAAAAATTAAAAACCTCACCCTGACACCGTGTGGCCTTGCTTCTGTGGTGCTGCCATTTTTATTGAGAAAAGGGTATGGACGTTTCACTGATTAATGATTCTCTTTTCCCACACTGCCTTCCTTACATACTGTAAATTAAGTTTCTTTTAGTTGACTAGCCAGTGAATGCAAAGACTCTGTGGTGGGTAGCGATGGAAAGAAGGAGAATTTGTTTTCCAGTCAGCTAAGTACTGAGAAATGCTGCAGAATTCTGTAAGATTTTACTTAATCTGATGGAGCAGTTGGGCCATACTTTTTCCTTTTTATTCCAATATTCCATGTAAGGTTCTGTAGTTTCACTAGAAGTAATCCAGTTCATACATGAAAGCTGCTGTCGGAAAGAAGTAGGTTAAGGATTTAGGTCAGATTTGATATATATACACCTATCTGATGTACTTTATGGCCGTCAGGAGATGAGAGCTCAGGGTTCAGCAGTGCTGTCCTGAGATACGGTGGACTTTGAAGGTTACCATTTTTGACAGGTATCTGTTGGAGTTGCTGGATTCTTGCCTTGAGGAGCTGAGATCTAAAGATACCCTACTGGTGATGTCTTGTGGGCTTTTTTAGGATTTTTTTTTTGCCTTTTGTCTTTATAAATTTCCTCTTTTAGTCCTAACAGCTCTTACCCTCATCTCACTTAACTCCCCTCTTCTCCCTCTTCACAGTGATGCAGAAAATTACATCATCTTAATGACAATTTAGAGACCTTTTTTTAAGGTTAAAATTCCTTTAATAGAGAGCTGATGGCTTATAAATAGCCAGCAAATCCTGGCTATTAGGCTCTTGTTCTTTACTGGTGACATGTTCTTAGAACAGTTGGCTATTTTCATTATCGTACCTGGTCATCACACATTATTTTATTATTTTGACAGTTATGCTGCAGCGGGAATGATGTTTTCTTACTCTCTATTACATCTCAAAGGAGAGTGGCAGTTACTCAAGCAGAAAGCTGATGTTCCCGATTTCCTAGCTTCTTATCTTAGATAAATTGGCACTAATAGTATTTGGTGACCTTGAACACTGGTGCATTTCTGACTTGTTCTATAGATCATTCTAGGAATGACATGAGCTAAAGACTGAACTTCCTAAGGTATGTTTGAAAGAATCAGAAGAGCTTATCTCAGATTTTTGTTATGTTTGTCATTACTGGGATTAATCATATCCACTCATACTATGTTCCTTCAAGATCAAAGCCATTTCTAATCATTAAAAAGCCAACATACGTACAGCTCAAATGAATGCAGAAAGGAATGCAAATTTTAAAGAAAACAAATCCTAAAAGAGCAGTACTGCAAAACTGTGCCTCCCACACATTCCCGTTTGATTGTCACTTGATATTTTATTATGTGGCGAAGCGTAATCCCCCTTGTGAGACCCCTTAGTCCCCTCTCCCCTTGTCCCTCCTTCAGAACATATAACATTTAAATCCATCGCTGCTGAATCAAGCTGTTTTTAACCCATTTTCAGTACTAATCTCACTTAACCTGGTTTTAGTATGCATAGGGCAGAAACAATGTAATTTAGGAGTCAGGAGATTTTGCAGTGGGAATGGGGAGGCAGTAACTGATTCCCATACTTCAATAAATCTTTACTGGTGAAAATACACATCCCATCTAAAAGAATGGTGTGGTAGCTGATATACAGGCTTTGCTTTTCTTGCTAAACATGGCACGAAATACAGAGTATCAAAGTTGTTAACCAGGGTTTATATTAACTGCCTCCTTCACCTTTGAGCAAAGGGTATTTGGGTGATGATGGTGAAAATTCTGTTATAAATGACTTTTTTTTGATAGTGTTGGTTGAGTGGCAGGAATGGACCCAAGGTCTGGGCGCTGAGTCTAGAACTGATTTGCTGTTTGCTGAATTTGCTCTATGGAACTTAAAATTCATGGTGACTGTGGTACACTGTGAAAAACATTTTACAATTAAGGTAGTTTTAAGAGAAACGTATCCAATGTATCTTCATTCTGAGTTTGGTTTATAGCTGAAGAGGTGTATTCAGTGTAAGAGAGAATCAACCTTTATCTTTGAAGACTAAAACTAAAAGGAGAGTTACACCAGGCACTGCCCGTGCCGATGTGGTTGCACTTTTCTCCCAACAGTTATTTCTGAATGTGCTCCCTTTTGGTTCTAACACATCCAATAGAAGAGCCAAAAGTTACTAAAAGCTTAAATTTTGTTTTCTGAGGAGAGCACTGCAGATGGTAGAGGCTTTCAGGTAACCACTCGCATCCCAGCAGAGGTGGTGTCAGTGGTGTTCAGTTTCTGATATTGCTTAAGCAGAACAAAGCAAACTTCAAAGTCGAGGTGTGGCCATCTTTTTTTTTTTAAGGATTTAATGTATTTTAATCAAAAATATCCTGAAAGTAGCTGTCAAGTTGCAAAGCAGCTATGCAGAAGCACTGCAATGCATATAGTGAAGGAAATTACAAGGAGGTGTTATGTCATGGCTCCAGATTTAGTTGGTGAGTTCTGCCTACAAATATGGATGTGAACATAGAAGAAAATGTTGTACTGGTTCCCCTTATGATTCTGCATATACAGACTTCTACTACTTAATCCTGGGTTCGGATTTACTAGGATGAATTTTGTAAAATGAATATTGAATCTGAAATCATGAAAACTTTGGCCAAGAAAATTAGCCTGGATTGAGCCAGTTTTAGGTTTACAACAACAAGAGCCCATTAAGACAAAGCATTTAATTGAAATCAAGACAATATGTGAAATAAATTAGTAATGGAAATGTGACTTCTTTGTTTACTCTGCTCCTGTCTAGTTCCCTGGCATTGTCTGATAGTCCATGGCTGTAGAGATGAACTGTATTTGGTGTTTAACTCTTTTTACACTCAGGTACAGAGAGATGCTATTGTTGGGTTAGATTGTGCACCTTGTTGAGTTTGGGTAAATGGGATTGGTTTGAAAACTTGTCAGAAAATGTCATGAAATGAACTGCAGTCAACTGCATCCGAGTCCGATTAACTGGAGTTTACTGTATTAGAAGAATGGGGTGGTATGGATTGTGCCAGTCATATCTGTAGACCAAACCTAAGCTTTTGATTTTGTTTGCTAAGTTTTGAAAGGAATACTTTCTATCAGACAACAAATGTTCTTTGTGATGTTGACCCTGTTTTCACTCTCTGCAATATTTTTTGCGTTCTGATATTTTCTCTCCTTGAAAGAAAGTCAACTCTATCAAAATCTAAGCCCGCTCTTCAGTTTCTCTTTTCATTTGCTCTTTACAAATGAACAATGAATCTGAAGATTTCTTGTCTTCTAAATCATTCAACTATGAGGCAATTAAATTTTCCATGGTAGGAGCAGGTAGCAGATTACATGTAGAATGGTGTTCTGTTTCCTCAAAAGTTGATTGAAACAGAGACCCTTTGGACACGCTGAGAAATGAGAATTTTAAGAAACAACCACTTCAGCAAAAGAATACGTTATTTTGGCTTTCATAACTTTCACATGTGGTAGAGTTAAGAGAAAATTTGATGGCAAGTAATATCTTAATTTGGAGAGAAATGTGTATGTTGACTGAGCAGCAGAAAGACTACATATGGATCCCTCCCACTTAAGGTCCATCTGTTAGCCTTGGAAATAATGCAGTTGTGGACCTTTGGATTTCTAATAGGTTTTTTTTACTTTTCTGAAGAGATGATTTTTGATGGCTCATGTCTATTAATGCAGCATCTTTAAGTGAAACGTGAATCCTCCACCAACACTTGGGGTTGAACTTAAGAGTTCTGTGAGGTATAGGACATGAGAGTCTTCATTTTCCAATATAAATGAAGCCAGTTGAGCACAAAGGCTCAGCTTTTCATCAAAACACCTGTTAGCATGAGGGTCACAAAGTTTAATAAGACCCTGTAGCTGCTGAGAAGGCAGCTTCTGGAAGTGCCAGACCGGGTTTTGTCTCTCCTCTCCATGCCTCCAAGGCATTCCTTACAAATTTTCAGGCTTACTTTATACTTCTTAAACTGACTTCTCCTTTTTCTGAGGAGTCTTTCTGTAATTCACTGGTTCCTCTCTAATTTAACTTACGTTGGCAGTAAACCTGTCATTTCCTGCATCGTATAAAAACTCTCATGTAAGAACATCCGACAGACATATTTCACACATATACAATGTTAAACTTCTCACTCACTGTGTTTTCTAAAATAAAGTTTTGCAGCAATTTCTAGTTGCTGCTGTGAGCTACAGTTGTATGCATTGTAATAATATAATTGGTGTAATCAAGAAACTTTTCCCTTCACTCGACTGAAAACTGTTTATGTCCATGCAGCTCTTCTTTCCTCTGTAGTCTTCTTGAGAATATGAAAAAGTCTGGTTTGGTTTGGTTTTTTTTAACAAATTGTAAAACTCAGAATTTCCCAAACCCTTTTGCCTTGCGTTTTGCATGAACAAATTGCTGACCTGCTCAAAAATTGCCTTTGCTAATTAAATAGAATACTCTCTGCATTTCAGTATTACCATGCGCAGTGGCACTTCGTTGTTTTGTTAGAAGTTCAGGTTCTAAGTTGCGAGGATTTTCACAGCACGTAATGTATGCCAGTTATCAGCCTCAGCTTATCGTATGCATCCGTCCGTATTTCAGAGATGAGGAGGTGTCTTTAAACCATGTTTGACTTTACAAAGCGTGCTGTGGAAACTACAGGAACCACAGACTCTTCTTTTGTCTTTTTCATTTTTCTTTTTCGATTGCAATTTTAGTTTGTTTGATTTGACAAGTTCTGATGACCAAAATGTGATGCTTGAATAATAGCTCAGCTGATTTTGTCCTTTTGGAAGAGAAATATGCCAGAGACAAGCTGTCCTCCGTGGCAATCCTATTAGAGAGATTGAGAAATGAATAGAGCTATTAGAAAACCCAGTTAGAATGTATATCGGAAGAATTATGGCTCTGCCCACAGGGGTGAAAAGCAATGACTCCATTTAGATTTTCAGAATTATGGTTTCTAGAAATGTCGCAGAGGAGTAAAGAAGACTCCATCTTCATCGTTCATCACATAATTGGCTGCACTACTGTCAAGGTTCACAAGACTCCTAATGTTGTCGTCATTAGTCTCAAACTTCCAAGACAAAGATAAGATTTTTGCTATGACATATAATCAAAAAGATATTACTTTTCCAAGATAAATAGCTCATTCTATTCTCTGATCTGGATCTAATAAACTAAGATCAAAAGCAAGCTTTTTTTGCTGTTATGAAATGCTACTTTTGGAACAGAAGTCAAAGCTTACTCTGTTTCTTCACTACAGCAATTCTGCAAAAATGGACCTTACTGAAGACTATCTGTTGTTCTTATTTCTTGCTCATGCTTTAGAATTAATGATTTCTGATAAAAGTGCTGAACAGTTGCTGTCAGAAAATTCAGCACAATTTGGTTTTAGAGTGCTCTGACTTCCTTGCTAAGTCCTCGTCTCTTTACATCTATATATTTGTGTAAACCTTCCTTCTAATGGAATGAAACAGAACAATATCATAGATAAAAACACTTGGAGGCAATCTGAATGCCAGGTTGAATGCCAGTGATCTGTGCCGCAGGCCACCTTTGCCCGCTTGCTCTGCTGCACAGAAAACAGCAGAAAACAAGTGATGGACTGGGAAGCTGATCCATGGACCACAGATCAGTCAATTCTCCATTAGGGCTCAGCTGCAAGCACAACCATCTTCTGGAGCTGATTCCCCCTTTGTGATTTTTCATGTGCATCTGCTGCACCTTGACTGTAAAATGTTAGTAGAGGTGTAGTTAACAAGTTAATAGCTTGTCAAAAGTTTTGGCTGTGGCTGAACTATTTGTACTGTCCAGTTTCTTGCTCTACCTTGCTCACTGGTAGGTTTTGCTTCCCGTGTTGTGTTTAAGGAGTTTTCTGGGATCTCTGCATTACTGGATCAGTGAAAGTGAAGTCATGTCACCTGACGTGACAGTTGGGCGTCAGTCACTCTTCTGAGTGTGGTCTGAGACTTCGCAGCACTATTTACAAATTTGGGGAATATAAAAAATTTCCAGGGCATGAGGCAGGAACAGATGATTATAGAATTATATAAGCTTAAATACATTTTGGGCCTACATAATTTCTGTTCAGAAAGAATCAATTATCTCAGTTAATAGCGCATCACTTGTTTATCTTTTGTACCTTATGTAAAAGACCGGGTTTAGTTTCTATTTAACCGTGACACATTTGATACTGATTTCATTTTTTTTTTCTTCTGCTCCGATTGTCTGTTTCCAATGTCACATACAAGGCATATTATTACAGATTGACATCATAATTAAGGGGTAAATGATAAGGCTTAATTTTATTCTGAGCCCACAGGGCCTGAATTAGAGAACTTGTGAAGAGAGCTAACATCTTTCCCATTTCCAAATACGATTCGTTGATTACCAAAAGGAAACATTATTGAGGCCAGCAATAGAAATTTTTACAGTTCGGGATCCAGTTGGTAATAATCTTTGTAGTTAGTTTGTCTGTATAGCTTGATTTCAAAGTACATTGAGTGTTCTCTACTCTCTGCTCGTTATTTTTTATGACCAGCTTAACTTTTGGCACCAGCCTTAACCAGAGACTTGTCTATGAGAAAAATACTGTGATGCAATGTTTAATCTAATTTAAATTTAAAATGGCTGTTTGAATTTATTTTGTTCTTTAATTCTGTTTTATATTTAGTTTTGGATTTCATCAGAGGATAGCTGCCCCGTGACGAATGTTCTCATGCACAGGGTAAAGCAGTTTGAATGGTGCATTGCTACAATCGAGAAGTGAAGGACAACTCCAGACTAACTCTGATCTGTAAGTACTCTTCAGGTTGTTTTGAGATTTTGAATAGGTTTTAGTAACAAGATTTATGGAATTCACGCAACTGCTGTTGAATATATTGGTTTAGAAGGGCAGAATGGCAATTAAACTTAGATGATTGTTGATTATAATAGAGAGTTAAGTTGTTATAGCAACTGAAGCTCTCATCTTAGCACTGTGCACAGAAAAGCACATACTGGAGAAAAAAAGA
>JANHFX010012089.1:58125-76312 GCA_027560015.1 Chloroceryle amazona | reverse complement strand
CTTCAGCTTCACGTATAGTACTGCTGTGTGAAGAATCTTTCCCAAATGCTGTATTGTCTAATCTCAGAGGTGGGAATAAAGCCTAATGCCAGGAAAGATTGAGGCCTCTAACAGTTTGTAGGAAAACAATTTCTGTGTTTGAATTCAGTGAAAGTGACTGGTTGGATCCCAAATAGCAGAGCAAGAAAGTTTCACGTAGGCTACTGGGGGACTGCAGACCTGGGAAATGCAGTATCCGAGCCAGTTGGGCTGCTAAGGAGCCAAGCTGATATCCTTGCAGGGAGCCATGGAGGTCTCCATAGCTTCTGAGCCAGCGGATTCCCATATTCCTCGAGCTCCGATCCCTGCTCCCTGAGTATAGACAGACTGCTGCCTCGTGCCTGCATTTTCTCAGGGTTTTATGTACCACAGAGCTCTATTTGCAATACCTACCTCAGGTTACAAGCTGAACATTTGAATTTAGTACACTAAGAGGTAGAGATTCAAAATAAATGACACTTACTGTGCCTTGGAAGTACAGAGTAGCCAGGACACATTGTGATGGCCATCTTTAGAAAGAGGATTTCACCACTGTTTTTTCTTTTGGAAACTTGGAATAGTCACCTGTAGAAACTGCCTCTGAAATAAATGACTACACATAGCCTGTAATTTGCCTACTCACCATCTTTCTGGTACTGAGAGTTAAGTGCCTAGTCTTTGCAGATACAGTTTTTTCAATAAGTTACACGCAATAATTTTAATTAATCTCATTTAGCCTAACAGCTGACACCACAAAAGCTGTTAACATATATAAAAGACATTCTCATATTGCAGGTAGCATCCACACCTAATAGCACACTTGTAGAGTTTTTTTCCCTCTGGAGTTCACTTTGCTGTTGTTCCAGTGCTTCTGTTGCACCACTTCAGTACCTCAGTGAGGATTAGTGATCAGATGAAGCAGTTAAAAAAGTTCTTTGCAGTCTTTGCCCATGGATATCATTATGTACACATTTATCATCAATACTGTAATAGGCCTTCAATCTTCAAGACAGTACTTGGAATTTCATATGGTGAAACCTTTCCTGGAGAAACTGGTTTTGTGCTCTTGTCACTCTGTCGTTGTGTTTTGATGGGTTGACTGAGCTGTAAAATTCTCACCTAGTTAGAATGCGAGTTCAGATACTTTCAGAGCCACTTTCAGTGAGGCATTGCAAGTAAAAACTGTACTTGATATTTTACCTAACTGCTTTCATAGCACTCGATAAGGCACTTTGGTAGCCTTATCAACATGGAGACATACACGTGGAATTCCTTAGTTCGTTCTTTGTGATCACGCAAAATGTGGAGCAGTCTGTTTTACAAACGAGACCACGATTAACTAGCTGTGTAGGGTAGAAATAGTAACCTCCTTTCTTGCTGCTGCATTGATAAGCTGAAAGCATATAGCATTGTGGATTGGAAGTTAGCTCCGTTCAGAGAGAATTCTCAGTAGTCTTCGCAATTATCTTGGAAGGTGTCTGGGACCTTGTTTTTCACAGAAGCAAGCCCTGAAGAATATGTCTGTTTCCAGCTTGAATAAGATGACCATTCCTGATTTGTAAAAGTAGCTTTAAATGTTGTATCCCAGTTTATTAGCTGGAGAAGTGCTGCGTTGTGTACACCACATGGTTTCTTAGCTGATCCCCAATAGTGATTGTTTGTTTTCTTGGGTGTAAGGTAAGTCAAAGATAATCCCATCCATTTTCCCATCTATTTCAGATTAGAAAATCCAGTGCCGAGGTGTAAATTTCCTCGGTGTTTGGAGAGACAGTCCACCCTCACCTCCCCAGTTACAGTCCTGTGTGTTTGTTTGGGCAATAAGCATAGTTAAGGAAGTTAGTGAAACCAGAGGTCACAATTTTCTACTGACATTCCTTTTTCATTTGCAGATAACGTTAAGAAAACAATTTTTGAGGAACTAGCTATTTCCATTTTTTTGTCTTCTCAAATAAGTTAACTCTTTTTTCTTAAAGGTTTTGATTGAAAATAGTGCAGCTGCTTTCAAATCATGCACATTGAAGTGTATGAAAACAGACCATGTATTCCAATTAGGAATTTTGTACTGGGCTACAAGAGTTCATCAAAATGGAAGGGAGAGAAAGAGAGCGAGTGCAATTAACCTTAGCTTGTTCTGTAGAAGACATTGAGACCACAGGAAGGAAATTGGTATTTTTAAATTGATGTGTTAGTTTCCAAATTGCAAACATGCTAACTAGAAATCTGATGTATGTTCAATAGAGTTTCATTAATTTATTATCTTGGAATAATGTTAATTGAGTAAACAGTTTTGTCTACAAGAGGACTTAACTGATTTAATCCCGAAACACTAAAATTTGAAGAGACCTGCTGCATTTCATGTTTTCGAGTATATGATAACGAGACAAGCTAGTTGACTATCCTTTCTTCTGAACAGCAAACCAGAAATCATTAGCTACCACAAGGTAAATTCTGAGAAGGTTTTTTTTTACATGCTTTGTAAGGCTAGCTGATCTTTGCAGTCAGAACATCATAACCCACAGTCATTTAGGTATAACATTATAGAATCTGTCTCCTTTCTGATCAAGAGAAAAAACAACTATGTAAGTCCACCAAAACATTCACATCAGCCAGCCACCCTTTGCTATCATCTGGAAGAGCAGCTCCCTTTATTACACACCCTGAGCTGCTGCACAGGCCTGGTCCTTATCTTCCTTTACTGAGCAGGAGACTTTCAAATCTGCCAGCTGGGATCCAGATACCTGTGTTGATTCCTGTACGTACTTGGCTTATGTGAAGGGCAATCTCATTGCAAGTTTCAATATATCCCACTGCAGGAAATGCAAATCAATAAAAAGAACAAATGAAAAAGGGGTTTCTGGCAGCGTGTTCTCCAGCAGGGTATGTTATGCTTGGGCTGAAGTTGAAGGTATTTTGCAATTTTCCATGCTTGGAAGTAGATGATGAAGCATTCATTAGGGAAGTGCAAGCTCAGAGACTTGCAGGGGGATTTCACCTTTCCCTTTGTGATACTTTCCAGTTCAGAGTTGGTTAAATGTGACTTAAATATCTCAAGCATCAAGATCTTTGTGGGGCTTTTTTATAAGGCAAGGACAGTCACAGCAGGAGGTGAAGGTCTGATAGATTTAATAGTGCCAAACATGAGGCAGTTGTGTTTTATTCTTCTAGTATTTCTAACGTAATTTATGTAAAAAGAATGTGTTGCCAACATGCAGGAAAAAAATACAACTTTTCCCATTAAATGGTTCATTATATTTTTTTAAAAAAGTAATTGATTGTAAATAAACTTTAGAGAATCTCTGACAGGATATAATTTATGCTGCTTTCAATTGTGATCTCTGAAAGCAACACAAATTGTGAACTACTGATTGAACAGGCAGATTTGTGGCATGTCTTTTCTTCAGTACCAACAATTTGGAAAATGATTTTTTAAGTATTTGTACCATTAACAGCCTCATTCTACAGAGGCTTCAATGAGCAAATGTTAGCTCATACAGTGAGTTGTAAAAGCAGACACTTGGAACAAATGGAAAGGATCATGACTTCTTTACCAGGCTGAGTGCCCCAGTGTCAGTCAACCCACTTGAAATAGCTTCAGCGTTTCAGAAAACTTGTAACTGAAACCATGAATACTTCGGGTTTGTTCCGATAATATCATCTGCAAAAGTCAGTCTGTAAGCATGTGACATTTGAGTGTGCAACTGTGGACCTGTAAAAAGGAGTTTAGGTGGAGTGACTTGAAAGTGCGGGTGAAATGAGGCACCAGGAGGATGGCTGATCTGCAAGGGCTCTGTGAACATGAAAAGTTGTAGTCTAGCTGGGTTGCAGAACTGTACTATGATCAGAGGAAGTGAGATATTTGAGTGTGTCTTAAAAGTTCCTTTTCTATTTATTGTCTATTGTATGTTAAAGATCCCTCTTTGTTGTGACTTTGTCATAAACTTCTCACTAACCGCAGTTATTATACCTGGAACAACTTATCAGCTGTTAATGCAGTAGTCACTGGCAAAGTCCAGCACAGTAGCCATAGATCCCGAGCTCATAATTGCATCTTGACTGCTTAATTGTGCACCCCTCAGTAGGCCAGGAATAATTTAGGCATCTGGGTAAAACATTATTTCCTTTAAAAAGTGCTTAAGCACGTCTGTAAGCACTTGCTGAGTAGAGTGGTAGGTGGGCTCTTATATCCAGGTCTCTCTGACCTTGCTACTCTGTCGTAGAAAAGGAGGGAAAAAAAGCACGCAGTGAAAGTGAAAAAGTTCAAGTAATACAGAAGAAGAATATAAAGCCTTATCTCACTATATTGGTCCTGCTTTACAATCTTGCTGCAATTGTGCATAAGCATTAGATAGGCTACCAAAAGTCAGTATCTCCAGCAAGGGCTTAGAAATGAAACAGAACATTAAAATTTAAAAATCCAGCATTAGAGTATTACACTTTGATTCAGTCATGCTCGGCTTATTTTATACACCAAGAAAATGATTGCAAGTGAGATATCAAGACAGTTTTCTTTATCCCATTTAATTATTGCTTGATTAATATTTGATTCAGCGTTTGCAGAAAGAATTTTTTTTTTAAGGTAGTAAAAACTAATTCTGGATAATACAGGTGTTTTATCTCTTATCAATCAATAAAATATAATCCTCCTCCTCGTTAGTGGGTTATTCTGCCCTTTACTGTATCTGTCACAGTCTTTATCCCATATATCTAATATCTACATTGACCAGAGCAGAAATTACTGCATGCACCCTGCAATGTATAATCCACTCTACCCAGCTCCTCATCAATTATTTTTGCTGCAAAATGTAGTGCCACTGATAGGTATTTTATCTTAGTGCTGCATTCCCACTGCCTGCGGACTGTTGCTTTGAAGAGTCTTTAAAGCATCGCTGTTAACAGTACTAGCCACTGCATCTGCTCTAAAATTTGTTCCAAGTTACTTGCAGTCTGTTGTTAACACTGCACTTTCATACGTAGATAGTAAACACATTTTATTTAGCACCGGTGTATTCTGAAGTGAACTTCTCCTAAGAAGACTAAGGGAGACTATGGTGAAATGTGGGATTCAGTGAAAAATTGGTTCACAATGTGAAAAAAATACTGGTTTACCTCTAAAGTGCTGTAACAGATTGTATGTCATTAACTTGTAAACTCAGTACTGTGTGCTTTAAAGAGGACATTGAGACCATTGTTCATGTAATCTGTTTCTTGCAGAAAGTTTTCTTTCTGAAATCCTCACTCGGTGAGAACTTCCCACAGAGTAAATGAAAGTGCACCAGTGGACACTCGTGACCCCCATGATAAACACCTAATTGCCCTGTTTTCCCAGGAAAATCTCCCCTAAGAAGTTGCAATAAATTATTTCTCTATGTGGCGACGTATACATATGTTAAAGTCAATGTAAAAGTACACTTGCAGAAAGAAAAATCTGTTTGTGAGGTTACTGATATTAATCTTTGTAAGGCACTGCTTAAATCTCCGTGGTTTCTTCATGAAGTTTTTTGATACTTGACCGTGTGTTTTTCTCTTTATTTGCGTTAAATTGTCTGTTACTGTCTGTAGTCTTTTGGATAATTCTGGGGAGAATCTTCAGGGACTGTGCTGAGCCGTATAGTCTTTCCCTGACCTGTGTAGTTAAGCCAGAATGTTCTTCTCGGTGTTGGATTTTCATCCACTGGGCTGGTTGAGGGAATTGGAACAGGCTTTGGCTGCTCCTTTTCATTATTTGTCACAATGGTATGAAACCAAGGAGCATTAGAAGTTGTCCATGCTGCTGTCCTAAGTGTGGGTTTCTTAAATGAGTATGTCTTTA
Source organism: Chloroceryle amazona (assembly GCA_027560015.1). NCBI lineage: Eukaryota > Metazoa > Chordata > Aves > Coraciiformes > Cerylidae > Chloroceryle > Chloroceryle amazona. The sequence continues at coordinate 70,485 of JANHFX010012089.1, read as the reverse complement.
AAAAAGTTTCCTTAAAAGTACATTTTAACCATGGACAGCAAGTGAGCATATTCCAATTTATGTCTGTTCTGGAAGATTTTTTGATTTGGCTTGATTAGATTTAGTGTTGCTGGAAGTACATGATGGCATCTAGTCCAGTTCTGTGTTGCTCTCACAGTGGCTGTACTCTGGACTGTGCAGCTGTCCAGCAACAGTGGTTGATTCTACATCCTGATAAATCCCACCTTCTGATGTCACTTCTCTTCGTGGTAAGCAAAAGCTTTAGCAGCCTTTGCATCTGAAGACCTTGTTAGCTGACTTTTTTTTTTTCTTTCCATATGCTTGTCAGAGCTTTTTGTATTCTAGCAGCTGTCTTCTCCTGTTGGTTGTGCCTCAAATTAGGAAGCTGACTTTCTTCAAGGTTGCAGACTATATCTGGCATATGGCAGTAACATCAGGCTTCGTTACCGCACTCTGCTGTGCTAAAGCATCTAGAAATCATTTGGGTATTGACCAGCATAGGTGAAGTGGTGTCAGGAAGATTACTTTTTCTGTTTAGGGATATGTCAGGTATTAGAATTGCTTGACCGATCTGTTTACTGACTTAAGTGACTTAGGTAATGGCATAGACTAAAAGAACAGAAATCTTTAGGAGAGACGCGTTTTGAACGCTGGACAGCTATTCTCTTGACGAGGTAGGTCAGTCCTTCTGTAGCTGCAGTATGAGATGTTGATGCAGCATGAGATGTGTCTTTGTTATCCCTCAACAGCACATCGTTACGGTGCTGAGAATATTTGCAGGGTTGCAAACCTGCTCTGGGGCTATTTTATCTGTTTTACCTTTCAGATGTCATCATTTCATGAGGTAGGGACTGGAATGCATTGCTGGGTTTGACTGGGTTTTCTGGAAGTGTTCTGGAGCCAACTCAAGCCATTCTGTGATTCTAAGTGCAGGAACCAAATCTGGGATCAGCAAAAACTTTGATGAATTTTAAATATCAATATCATTAGAAGAAGTTAGATCAGAATAATGTCTACTGGGAGAGGGGTAAGGACAGGAACTGTAAGCATAAGAATGCCAACATGGACCAACGTGTAAAGGAGTGCAGCCCTCTCTAACTCTGGGCTTTCCTTTTTCCATTTTATCCAGGAGTAGCTGTGGCACTCACGACAGCAGAACCAAGGGGGACTTGACAATTCCAACTTTGGAATTGGATTTATTTTTTTAATGCCAACTTTGGGGTGCTATATTGCTTTCTCTGAATCAAATGCGTTAGTTTCATGCGTGCTCATTTTTGGGAGCATGAATATATGTGTGTGCGAATAATTCCAAGCACTGGAAAATTTTCACCACAGAAAAGTTGCACCATAGTAGTGATTATTGGGTACTACAAGCACATCAATTCTAAGTTAATACACCAGCATAATTACTCTGTCCTGCTCCTTTCTTTGTGAGCAACTGGTAGGTGGTAAGTAATCTCTTTTTAAGCTATTTTCCCCTCAATATGTCAGAGGAATTATTTGAAATAATTATGAAAGAGACATAGAATATAAATGTCAGAATAGATGTAGATGGGAAAATATTACTACAGAGGGGTTTTGTAATATGTTGGAAATGTCATTTATGGTTCTGTTTTAATGAATGGGTAATTAGTTGGCTGAACATCAGCTCACTTCTTAATGGAATCTTAGTGGATTAACTACATGCCTCATTCATATTATCCTACAGAATTTTTCTGCCTTCTTATAATGAATAATCTTTTTGCAGGACTCCAGTATGAAAAAGGAGGGGCTCTCCCAGTGCAGAGAATTTGTGCTTTTGTTCACTGTTAAAGGAATGTGCAGCCTGTATATACAATCCATATGTTGGTGCTGTTCCTGTACATCTTTCCACAGAAACAACCCATGCTGCTTTGGATACTCATCCTAACACCTGCATTTTCTGCATTGTTTTGGTTTGAGGTTTCTTTTATTGTATTTTATTTTATTGTTTTTTATTCTCCCTTTCTTTTGCATGGCCACAATAGTTTGCTTCTTGACATGGCTTACGAGAATTCATCTTTAGAGGTCCCCAGTACCTTTGTTGGACAAGTCCCTCCTATTGCACATAGCTCAGGCAAGGCTCACTATCTACTAATGTAGTAGGTGATGGCAAGAACACATCATTTTGCTGGTTCCATTTCTTAACACATGTATTATATCCAGAAATCTGTGATTTTCCTAATGCACACACATTTGTGTGTTTGGAGAAAACTGTCGGCTTGTGGTTGCCAGACCTCACGAACCTGTCTCGTGTCCGTAATATCAACTGGACTATACTGACAAATTGCATTCCTGAGCTTCCCTGTTCAATTTGGAGATGATGACTGGAATATGTACAACTATATGTGCTTTAAAGTTGTCCAGGTTCAGGCTGAGATGAGTAGGTGTGTGGTGTTAAGTAAAATCAAATTCTTCTTGCCTTAAAAATTTCCTAACATAAACATTTAAGATTGTCTCTAGACCAAAGTGCTGATTTCAAGGTCTTTATATTTTGCATCCTATAAAACCTTAAAAATCTCAAATGCAGATGTTGATTATTGATTCTCCCAAAAAGCACACAAAGTTCAAGTCTTTGCTTTTCCTTATATGTGAACGTGTTCCTGTAGGAAATTTGTTTCTTTCCATAAAAGCTTTTAACATGGAAAGTCAATTATTTGCCTTCCTTCATGTGCATCACTTTGTTACATATACACTTTATACTTACTACTGTGTGTTTTCCAAAACCTATTTCTAATTGAGCAGGAGGCTGCAAAGACATTTTAAAAAAAAAAAAAAAAGAGTCTGTTTAACATTTAGCCCTGCTGTTTGCCCTAAAGCTATAATTACTTAGGTAATTTTTTTCATATCACCTGCTTGTAAACTCCTGCATTAGGTGATAACTTAGCAAAAGACCTTGTCTGAGGCACTTTTTCTTGATTGTGCTGCATGTGCCTGTGTGTGTTGCTGGGATGTACTGGGAAATTTCTAGAACATAAGAGGAGTTTCTGATACATGGTTATGAATAACAACAAATTAGCAGGTTCTGTCTTTTCATGGAACCAGGAATTAACTTACTACCTGAAGTCTGTCTTGACAGATCAGAATCTGGGTTTTCAAAGAGAAGGAAGGATAATTACCTTAATTTTTCTCAGTTGATGATAATTTTTCCTATTGCCATTTTAGAGAATCGTGGCACAGTTGGGAGGAAAAGAAAATGAGTATCAACATTATGTGGTCTGTGTTAATAGGAATAAGCATATATCTGTTAGTTTTACTTAAAAACTAGAACGTTGGGGTTTTTATTTGTATCGGCACCGGACAGCGTTATCTGCTACATTATACATTTCAGTAGGATTATGTGCTTAGAAAAAACAAGGTTTCAGCTAAAATAACATGGATTTGTAATTTGTTTTCATTTTGTTTTATTTACCATCTAGCAAAGTGTTATTTGGTATCTCAGATGAACCATTATATTCAGCTGTAATTAGAATGAAGTGTCGGCATGAATTACTGTACGTTGGATTTAGAGATCAGTTTGGAGACAACCATTTCTTACCAAAGCAGAGACAGCCATTTGCTGTCTAACTTAGTACATTTGCAAAATACACTTAGTATAAAATTAATTAGGTCATTAGGAACCTATTATCTTGCCTCAAAGGAAATGATTTTAAAAGTAAGCATATTTTCTGTAAAGTGTGACATCTTTGCATTCAAACCGAGCTGCATTTCATTCGTAAGGTTTTATTCTTGCTTTTCTTCCTTCGTCAGAACGGGGAGGCATAGAAACATCATTTAAGTAATACTCAGTATTGTGATATGGGATAACAAAGAAAATAATTTTTAAAGGCAACTTTATTGTTCAATGGCAGTAACTGGATGGTGTCCAGTACATTCTGAGAACGCTGCTTTGTTTCCTTCATTTTATGAGTTGTCCACAAACACAGTAGAAGTTTAGTTCTTCGGTGTTGGGAACAATGCAATTAAGATTATCTTTGGGCAGGTGTCAGCCTGCCAAATTTATTATGATTTTCTCAACTGTAGTTAATTGTTGTAGTCTGTTTAGCTTTGAGAGCTTCCAAGTGTTTCACTGACAATACGTAATTGGTTTTCTTAGCTATCCGGATGATCTGAGCAAATAATTAGGGATTTTAGGCTCGATTTTTTCCTTTCTTTCGTTGCACAAAGAAAACCTTTATCTTTGGCTAGTTACAGAACTATAACTTCCTGGGAGTCTCCTGAGAAATGAAACAGAAAAGCCAAAGTCATAGTTACTTGTTATTTAACAGGCTTTCTGACCCCTTTTTTCTCTTGTCAGTTGCAAACAGTAATACTTGAATATAAGAGCAGAATCTCTTTTTCTTGCCTTTGTCTCTTGGTAGGCCAAAGCTCTGTGGCTGAGGAATACAAGTTTTATATTTTTACTGTATAGCACCTAAGCTCATTTTGCACAGTGATGCACTGAGAGGAATGTAAAGAATACTCAGTGATGACGTAACATTCTACAGGCCAGAAATAAGACCAGAGAACAGAAGACATTGGGCTAATAAGGGCAGGTATATCTGTAAACTACACAAGGGAGGGGTCTGTGGATTTGAAAAATGAAACTGGGTACACCTGGTAGCACCTGAATCGCAGGTCTAGCCTAAATCTCTTCTTGTCTCCACAGTAGTGCCTCCGTACTGATGAGATCCACCCTTTGTGTCACAGATGAAATTAGTATATTATTTCCAATACCTGTTCAAGCATTATCTTTACTACTTGGTCTGTAATGAAATTTTGCAAAAGAAAAAGCAAATCTGAGAAATTCAGTGGTCAGTTCTTAACTGTGTCTTGTCTCGTGTGCTGTGTTCTAGGCATTTATTATACCACTTCTGTACTGCTCAATTGCCTAGAGACAAATCGGTCAGTTTATGCCCTACCCCAAGATTGATATTTTTACGGTGCCCAGAAGATAGAGTTTTAAAATCCTAGTATTTGAAAAATTGTCTTGATATCTGAGGGTAAAAACCCATAGTTCTTTGAGAAAGAAAGGTCATATTATGCTACTGAGGGGGGAAGAGTTTTCCTGTTCAAAAGATAGTTAGACCTTGGAAGCTGCTTAAGCAATTCAGGCTCCTTGTTTCCATCTATTTTGATATGAACAAATGCTCTCAGATGGGGACATGTGGTAAAGCCTGGACTGGCAATCTGAGATAAGTGTCTTGAGTGAATGCTGAGTTCAATTCACAAACAGCTGTGTTGCAGAACGCAGTTCCTTTTCTTTTTTTTGAGTAATTATAAAGGGCAGCTGTTCTTTTTTTCTTCTGTAGCTATTTCTGAACTCTGCTTACTCTTCCCAGCCCCAGATTTTGAACTGTCTTTTAAAAATTCATCATCAATCCAATCTTGAATATTTTGAAGCTCCTGCTGACTAGAAGTGATAAAGTAGGACTGATTCCTGTCTGTTGGCTAAACTTTCTGATGGGGGCATCTTCCAGCTATGTCATCCCAGTGAAGGCCCAACACTGTTTCTGAATCCTTGCTTTCAGGACTGGACCATTCTTCATCTGCTGCCTTCACACAGTTTATTCTTGTGTTCACGGCTATCGGCTGAATTGTTTGCTGCCCGATTCCTTCAAATACACCCCTTCTCTGTATCACGCTGGTTTCTTTAGTGTGTCCCTCATTCTATTTCCAAAACAGAATATCTATAAAGAAGTTGTCTATAATGAACAGGTCTTCCTTATGTGCATGTGCTTTTCATGCTCCTCTCCAGCCCTCAAAGCAGGAAAATCTGTGTAGACCCTTTTCCTGCACAGCCATGCTGTAGGCAATTTAACCAATTTCACTTCTCAACCGGAATTTTTATTTAGTACATTTCTCTGTGCTTTCTTTAAAGCCACCTGCCTGGTTTTCCCCTCTCTTTGGAGACTTCCCTGCTGGGAGTCTGAATGTTGCTGATCATACAGGCAGGATTCAATTCAGAAAAACACAACAAGCATAATTTACCTTTCAGCTTCCAACCCCTGTGTTGTGTCAGAGTTTTGTTTTTGCTTTCAGTGAATGCACAAGCTTGCCACAAAGATTGTTTTGGCTGTCTTTAAAACATGAGACATTTTCTTTTCACTCCTTATGTTCTAAACTTTCAACACAAAACCCCAGTAGACAAACCCAGTGGGCACTCTCAGTGTGACGGTGTATTATTTTACAATTAGACTACAATATGTCAAGAGACTGTATCAGATAAAGGAGAAAAATAACCAAACCTCACCTGTTGACCTCTTCTGAGTCAAATTAGGAGATGCAGTGAAAACCATCAGTCTTTAGGAAGAACCATCCTGAAGGACCCGCTTCGAGCACTGGTCCAATGAATTCCAATTACAGGGAGTTAGAAGCACAAAAGATCTTCCTGTTTAAGTAAACAGAGCAGAATTTTTTTAGGGAAACCTGAAGGATGTTGGGTTGATCACATCTTAGTCCTTATTCATTAAAACTGTCTTAATAGGCAGCTGCATTTTAATATTCTTGGTTTGAGACCAAATTGTGTGTTGAAATATGGAAATACATGTCAACTCCAGTACATGTACAAATGTTTCATATGGAGAATGTGCTTAATGTTGATCTAATCAATATTTTGGGCCTCCTCCGAGCATTTTGAGCATAAGATGTGGCAGACTGACAGTGACTTTACAGTTTTGCAGTGTAAGTTTATTTGACCGTAATATTCATCTGATACTTTACAAGCTAAAATATCATTTCTGCAGAATAGTCAGAATACAGTTAATTAGCAAAGCGCTGACCAGGCACAAACCCAGATCTCTCTAAAATGTGAAGACGACAGTAAGCTGATCCTGCAAGTTTGCTATGTTTTTAATTGTCTGCTTGTGGCAAGCTTGCCCAGTATTGATGTATATGCGTGGTGCGGGCAACCAGTTGGCATATTAAACACCTCACAAAAACCTGATGTAAACTTCACTTGGGTTTTGCAGGCAAACTGCTGTAAGTTCAGTATGAGCCAATGTTGTTGCTTTGTTGTGGTTTTATTTTTTTTAAGGTAACCTTGGTAAAAGGTCTTAGATAGCTGAATCGATTCAGCTAATCTCAGGAAGGCAGAAGACCATTGCAATTTTGCTTTGTCCTTTCAAAAAACCCACAGATTTTGCTGACTGGCTTCTGCTCCCAGCTTGCAGTAATTGGTGGCAAACACAAAGCTAATTCCTCATTACACAATGTTTTCAGGGGGTTAATGGGTATGCTGTTGAATACAAAATAGGAAGCCTATAAGGTGGCACCTGGTAGAACAAAGATCTGTAATTCAGTTTCTTCAGGGCTGCATTTTTGGTTTACATCTCTTACCACTGTTCACTTTCATGTAGATTCACATGATGTTCAGTAATGCAGAACTAAAAGCTGCCCAGAGTAGGTGGTCTTAGAACACAGCAAACTCTTGGTCATCCATATCCAAGTGGAAAGTTTTGTATGTCCATGTTTATCTGTAGCTGTTAGGAACTTAGAGGGTGAGGCGTTTACAGAAGGGGGAGACCTAAGAAAAATGAGTTATTTACAACAGTAGAATGGGTATCTTAGAGAAGGAAAATATGATAAAGTGTAATGCTTTTATCCAAGTCTTCTAGCTGCAGTAAAATAGATTCTCACCCTTCTCACCATAGAGGAGAGCAGATGAAAATACAAATGCAGAACTCATTTGATTTGATCCTATTTGTTTTTCCTTTTTATTGACAGTTTCATTTTCAAATTAGGATAATGGCATCGTATTCTTTCTCTAATTGTATATATTTAAGTCTCTTTGTCTCGGGGGCTTTGTGCTAGCATGAAGAAATCTGGCTGAAATGGAGTTTTCTCATACATCATCATGTGCAAGCTTTGTAATCTAAAACTGATGTGCTTTTATTACAGTGGCTCCCTCACCCCTACTTACATCCTTACTTCTTTCTAAAAACAGTAATAAAAATAATAAAACCAAAAAAACACAGCAAGAAGATAGCAAGGCTCTGAAGACTTAGGATCTTGAGTGGATCTTGAGTGTTTATATCCATTCACGTAGAAGGATGTGTCTGCTGTTGCAAGAAGCAAGGTGAGCTCTTTAGAGAGCTGTCTCCCAGTTCTTTCAGAACCTTATTCCTGAGGCACTAAGTTCCCTTTGGATGTTTTATCTACAAAAAGGTTACGAGTTCAAGTATGTGTTCCATGTCAACTTTGCACAGCTCTGTATTTCTAGACTGAATAATCATATTTCACACTCTGGGGTGTAATGGGAGCTGATTCACACATTATTCTGCTGCAGAGTTGTTTGCATTACACAGAAATGAAGCAAGAGAGTATGGTTTCTCTATTGTATTCAGCTGAATCGTGTTCGAATTGGTTGCTTTTGCATGGATGTGGGAATTAGCAAGGCAGAGAAGGCAACATCCACGTGAGTTTTCTTAAGGGACGAAGCAAAAGATACAAGGGTTTGGTTTCCTTTGCTTTGGCTCTACTGCCAGGTAGAAAGTGGGATGTGCGTTTTCTGTATTTTCTCCGGCTGTTTGGGGCCTTTCTTTTCTCTTGCAGGGCTAGTAACATGGAATTAAAGAGATGAGACAAATCATGCAGAATGTCAACGTAAACTACTCATTCCTGCCTCTTCAGAGGGTAAACAACCCAAGGCATGGGAACTTTCTTCTCATGGGATGAAGGTGCAGTTGTGCAGGGAGCATGTGGGACTGCACTTCAACTTTCTAGACTGTAGGCAGTTGCAGACATAATATTTTTAACATTAGAAATAGTCTCTTTTAATTTTATGGGTCATGTGAAGCTAAGGCTGTAGAATGGAGCTAGCTACGTGGATAACAGCTGAACCAAAACATTTAGACTGTGCAGGACCATCTGTTTATTGTTGTATTTGTGGTGGTTTATACAGCTGTGTGAAAGAGATTGGTTTATTTATGAACAGCAATGCTAACAAATTAGTAGCATAATAAGCATGCTGCAAAGGTGCTGACCTTTAGAAAGGAAGAGCTGTTACATGAAGAGGGTTGACTTTATTAGAATCTATTAGATGCTTTTGCAAGCAGTCCCAAGGGGGGAATTTCAGATAAGGCAGAACTGTGGAACACCTAACGAGTCATTAGGAAGGTAAGCCCCATTTCATCAGAAAAATCTTAAATCTGCTAGGGAGAGAATGTGCATGAATGGGAGCTTCACTGTTCTCAGTGATTTCTCATGAGTTATGTAAAATGTTGGGGACTTTTTTTGTTGTGCAGTAAATAGTGCCAGTGGTATGACTAGCAAGATGGCTGAAGTTTGGGTGAATTGTCATTTTGAAATGAGTGTACTCTCCCGGAATGATTCTGGAGAGCTTCCCAGCTGACTTCCCTACAGGTTGTTATTGTCAGCTGCCAGACCTCAGGCTACTTTTGACACTTTTATCCTTATGCTTTTCTTTTCTTTTTTTTTTTTTTCTTTTTCCCCGTGGAATGTGCAGATTTAAGGCTTTTTTTATGAACGTTTTCCCTTAGTGTGTTTGCTGAGTGGAAGAGGGATGAAGGTGCCCATGAGCTCTTGAGGCTATTTAATAGAACCCTTAAATATTTGTTTCTGAAGTTTGTGATGATTTGGACTTAGATCTGTCAACTTGACTTAAAATTACTGTTCATACTGTTTTCTGTTGGAAAATAACGTATTCTAGGTCAATAGAATGTTAGCTGTGATGTTCTTTTTTCTGACATCCTACAGAATCATTTGTCATGTATCCTGTTATGGATGTGTGATTAGTACTTCTAAGAACAGTTTTCTGTGTCACATTTCAATAATCCTCCCCCCCCCCCCAATCCTGTTTCTAATGAAGTCTGTGAGAAATTATTAAATAGCTAAGGTATACAGACTTGGATTTTGAGCTTTGCTAACATCGGTATCTTGTATTTCCATATGGAAATTGCTCTTCAGGACTCCAGCTGAGACATTGGGATGCCACTTCTATCTCTGTATGCATTTTTAAGTGAGGTGAAAGCCTACTTTTCATTTTAACCATTTGGTTTGGAGAGCTGGAATGAAGAAGAGAACGCAGATACGACATGCTTGAACAAACTTGACAGTGAAGGCAGTGGAAGGAGACTATTGGTGGCTCCTTGCTGTTGCTTTTTCCTTTGTGGGTCTGTGTAAGATACAGTCCTCTGTGAAATGGGTGATCTTGCACATATCCTCCTCCAAAAGTGATGACTACACCTCACCCTCAGAAGTGACATGCCTACTGAGGAAATAAATATATTTGGCCACTGAATCAGTTAATGGAAGTATCCAGATACCTATTTTCTGTGATGATAATAATGGATGAGGAAATTCCCAATGAAAGACCAAAAAAACCCCAAACCAGTCTGCATTTTGTTTATCTTACTGAAATGATCAGTGCTTTCAGATTGCAAGGTGTGCTTTCAATGTTCTTATGAATATTAATGTACTTGAAATGTCCTAGAAATACTTAGGGGGGGAAAAATTCCACAAGGATCAGTCTATTCATTATTTGCTGATTCCATAGTATAATTATATTACTAAACAAAAGTGACTGTGCTTAAATTTAGCCAAATTAAGTTCATTGAAAAGTTCTCTGCTTATACCTGTAATTATTTTATACAAGTTTCAGGCAATTTCAAAGGTTTGTTTTGTTAAGCCATAGTAGAATGGGAAACACTGATGCAAGATGCATTAAAAGATTATCCACGGGAAATGTATTGTTTGCTATTCATTTGATTTTTTTTCAGAGTATTAAAAATGCTTTCCTTAAAATCTGACACATCAGAAGCTTAACAGCTTTTGTTAAATGTTTTGCAGTCTCACAGGAAGGTGTACAGAACCACTAACACTCCTTACAATTGCAATCAGCAAGACTTGCAAGGTAATTACTAAAAAAAAGCATTATAAGACCCTAGGTCTTAGTTTTCGTGAGGAAAGAAGCCCCCTAACCTATCTGAGCCATGTGGGGGTAAATGAGGCAGAACTACAACACTCTTTGGTTTTATTGCAGAGATGGGGCTTGTAGTAAAAGAATATTTGTCTTCAGGTTTCTTGAAGTCATTTGAGGATAAAAAGTAAGAAATGTGAAGCAGAAGTTTATGGTGGTATGTGAGAAAAGGTGAAATCTCACAGAAAATGTGATGACAAAGCTGTGAAAGGTGAAAGACTGAAATGAGCCCAGAATACTGTTTGGTTTTCTTTATTCAGTCTGGTGTTCTCCTCCAAAAGAATTAAAAGATTGACTCTATAAAGTCACAGGAAATGTGACTGATCTGATGTTGCTCATATCAGCTACCCAGTGGTGCATGCACAGACAGTTCTGATGGTTCAGGATAGCTACACAGTGCTGACCACTTGTTTCAACACAGTGGTCAGTACTGTTTTAAGTGAAAGCACACTTCAAACAAAGGTAAGAGTTATAAGGTGAGTATGAGGAATTGCTGGTATGGTGTATTGTTGTCAAGAATGACTTGGAACAGAGAGATAAGACAGCTCTGACTTCATATTAACGTCTGAGTCCTGTTAACTTCATAGTGTATTGCATTCATTAGTCTTGGACATTATCTCTGCAAATAGCATTTGAAAGTGCCAATGAATTAGATTTTATGACATGAAAATGTCATTCCTGAAAGAATCAGATATTATACAAGATATGACAGTGCCCAGTGAGCAAAACATTCCTGTCTTTCCCTTGGGTGCGAGTTGAACTCTTAACTTTGGATATAGGTTAATAGCTGGGTGGCTTTGTTTGGTTTTGTTTTTTCATGTTGATGCCAAGCTCCTTAAAATACCATTCAAAAGCTATCTCCAATTTCAGCTGCCTGGTTTTGAACACCAGGTTAAATTCAGGAACGAAAGAGATTCTAATTCAAAAAGGATTATAGTAAATGTGTATATTGTATAGTGTATAGTGTGGCAGAAAGGCTAGGAAAGATGTTCTGAAAAGGGGCTTCTTGTGGGCATATGGTAAATTACCTTTTTAAATAAAACCACCTCAGTACTTGTTTGTGTTAAAATTTATAAAGGATGGTTACATCATAATAAAAAGACATCACTGTAATAATATTACAACTGTAATGAGGATCTCAAGTACTGTGAAAGCATTCAGCGATAGCAAAACATTTGCTGAAAGCAATCTAGATGGAATCCTTTATGCAGTACAAATATCTTCAATAATGAATTGATTCCTCCAGTCTAGATAGCCTATATTTTATGAGTTCCAGCTCAGAGGCAAAGGCTTTTTTTGATGTAAACAAAACTTCTTTGCGCTGCTGAAATCACCATGTTTTAATTTTATATGTATCTGTATTGCTCTGAGGAAAGCATTGATAGTTGACTCATGCAGCTCCCAAGTAGAGCCTACATGGTTCC
>JANHFX010012089.1:40032-58025 GCA_027560015.1 Chloroceryle amazona | reverse complement strand
CCTACATGGTTCCAAAAGTGGATGCTTTATTGTTTACCTCTTTAAAAAGGCACAGCAGTGTCACTGCGACCTGGCTTTTAGTTACAGTGATGTCACTTTTTTTTTTTAATTCTCCTGCTATGATAGCTATTCCTTTTTGTTTCATTGTTTGTTTTGGTTGGGTTTCATTGAAGTCAGTAAGAGAACAGAGGCTTCTTGTAATTGTTTAGTCTCCAGTAAACACAGACCTGTGTCTGCCAGTACCTGGGATTGTCCCTTTTCTCATTATTGCTTTAATATTCTTAATGCCATGTTATAGAAACTTAATAAATTTTAGGTGTCTGCTTTATGCCATTTACAATGGTCTTTCTTATTCATACTACCCTGAGTAAAAGGCAAGTTACAGTCTAGCATCCTGCTGCTTTGATTCTTGTCATTGAAACCAGACTACAATAATGAAGCACAATATTGAAAGACTCTTTGACTTCATAGCTTAAAAAGTAAACAACTTGGACTAACAGACTTTGCCTAGATGGAACAGGGCTTAGAATTAATTAATACTGCTCAGTTATCAATAAATAGATTTTTGGTATGTAAGTATGTTAGTGGTGACTGTTGAGTACATTGAACAAAAGGTCGTTGAAGGCACATAGACCTGGAGCCAAAAAATGCTGTCAGTGCCCTTTGGCTATTGCTGAGGTTTTGGTTTAACTGCCAAATAAATCTACAATTGATGATATCACTTAAGATTTGTCAATATACTGTTGTTCACTTACATCCTTTTGCATTTGGTGTTCAAGTGTCTTATTTTGTGATGGAAATTTAGCACATGGGAGTCCACAGCAGTTGGCAGTCCAGCAGGTTTGAAGGGAACTGAGAGATTAGTGCAAATAAATGCATTGATTCCCCCTGGCCAAGCTCTGTACAGTTCAGCTGTTTGCATTGAACGCAGTGGTTAAAAGAACATTAAATGCAGAGCAAAGAATACTTTTTAGTAGTGATATAAAGGCTTTTTTTTTCAGCTAAGTCATAATGTGAACAAGAAAGAGGACGATGTCTTTTTCTTGTCTGTGCTCTAATTATAACCATACTGGTTTTATCTCAGCTGTTCTCAACCTAAGTGCTATGCATATAGCTCTTAATTCCAGGGACCCATTTTGGTTTTGTTTTTTTTTTTCCTTTATTCTTAAACATAACTAAATAGAACTAGGAATCTGTTCACTGAAGTTTTGGAATCAAACACTTTTCCTTCTGTGTTCCCTGCTTACATGCACGTTATTGGAGGAGGAATCTTTTGATAAGTGAAAGAAAACAGAACTGAATTTACAATCAACTGTCCGTGCCTCAGATGACTAGCTACTTGCAGAGCCTCATTGCTGAATGTGAAAATGCAGGTACCCAGCATTTCCACACTCAGAATCCAATTTTAAGATGTTGTTGGAGCCCAGTAGTACTTGGAAAAGTGACATTGCTATTGTAGCACAACAATATGTACTGCTGTTCAATGCAGCATTTAGTTCAGTATTTTGTGTCATCAGTTTTAAAGCTGCAAAAGCTTGAAGAAAAGCTATCTGGCAAACACTCTCTCGCTGAGGATTTTTTCCAAGGCTTTTGTATCTACAGAGAGTTAAATTGGGGTCGATGGAGAATTTAAAGTTAAGAATTAATTAGGGTAGGGTGAAGTAGTAAAATGCTTGGTGGAGGAAATCATTGAGGACATCAGTGAAGGTCAGAGATGAGAAATAATAAAAAAAAAAAAAGTAGTAATATATCACAGAAAATATAATGAGAAGACATACTGAGAAAGTCCCACCTACTCAATCTTAGCTGAAAAATAATGTGTTATAATTATGCCTGTCAAGTATATATGGTTCTGGTCACTTGCTGCTTGAAAATACTGGCAGAAATATCTGTGCAGTGTGATTGGATAATATATATTTAATCATAATAACTTAATTAGAAGTTATTTTGCTAATAAGTCAAAAAGTGTTCTGTAGAAATTAAGAGGAAAGAGAAAGCCTTTAAAAATTGCTATTCGCTGCAGAATGCCATAGCTACTATCGTACCTTGCTAGTAAGCAATAACCCAAAAATGTGGACATCTGGTGGTGTCTTGGCACCACTGAGATCAATCAGCAGTAAAAATTCTATTGTCATATTGGGAGTATAATTTTATTGGGAAAATAATTTTGTGCTTTTAAACATTTTTATTTTTTTTGCCAGATACGTGATGCCTTCACCAGAGCCTTGCATATTCTTTTATGTTTTTCTCTTGAATTAATATATCACGCTAGAATATGTTGTCAGTGTCAAAGGCTGCCGTATAGCAGCATACCTAGTGATACAAAAGGAATTAGCATATTCTCATGAAAGATAATAATATACTGCCAGGATATGAATCCTGGTATAGAGACATGTCAATGATGAGTGACAGGAACTCGCATTGCACTAGAAAGGCAGATGTTCTGAATAATAGTTTGCTTAGTGAGGGTAGACATTTCTGTGTCTCAGCTGGGCCTGCAGGTTTCAGAAGCAGGTCTCAAATGATTGTTTTTCTTTCTATTGCATCTCGATTAGTTTGAAATAAACTGAAGGTCTCTGAGATGTGGACTGTACTAGAGAAACTGAAGAAGTAAATGTAATCTTCCAGCAGTTCCTCTCCCAAGTGGTCTTTTAAGCTATGAACCCAGCATGACTATGGCTTGATTTGTGAAATGGGTTAAAAACCATCTGCACTCACAACTGAGCCCAGGTAGCATGTACTTCTTTAGCCTCACAAAGACTTGGTAACACTGATTTATAAGGTGGTAGGTGATTAAAGAGTGATCTGGGAAAGTATTGAACTCTCATTCTTGTCTTGCTTTCCTGTAGTTTTTACTATATAACAATTTCAAAATGTGATGTCCTTATGACTGTTTATTTTTTCCCTTCACTGTACTGCAGGAGAGCTTTATGGGTTTCTCTTTCTTCCTTCCTTGTGAAATGGAAGAAACTATCAGAAGAGAATCTCCAGTGGAGATTTCTCTGCTAAAATGTGCCATCAAGAGGACAGCATGATTTCTGACATCTTCAGGGCTGCCTCTGAGAGACTTTGTAGAAAAGGGATTAAATAATATTCTGAGGAACTAGCTTGTGAATGCCACAGTGTTTCTTATTAGTGGTTGATAAGTGCTGATGTGTTAATAGACACCTGGACTTCAAAATATAACAGTAAATCTCAGCAGCGAAGAGAAAGTTTTCTTGTTTGCGTTATCCTGGCTGCAGCATGTTGGATCACAGGAACCCAGGTGTGGGAGAGAGAAATGTGACTTTCAGTAAAGAATACCTGTGGGAGGAAAAGGAGGAACAGAAGTAGTGTCTGCATGAAAACAGAACAAGAAGAGAGCTTTTAGCACAGCCAGGACCACAGAGGGCATGGAAGAGATGCAAAGGCAGTCTACAGAACTGAGGGAAAGTAAAACATTTTTCAGGTCTTAAAAGTGAACTGTTAAAAATGTCTTTCTACCAGACAGCCATTGAAAAATCATTTCATTGACATCCTAAAGGGGAAGCCCATCTTGAAAAGTTATGGTAATCAGTTAATGCATTTTAATTTTGGTGGTGGTTTGGTTTGGTTTGGTTTTTCTTTTTTTTATCGTATCCTTCATTTTCTTTAACTGACAATGGTCATTGTTCTCACATCTGTTTTGGTGTAAGAATAACATATAATAAAACTTTACTAGGGAGCTTATAAAATCCTCTGAGTAGACTTATATGCTCAGTGTTGGAAAAAGGTAAAGGCAGTACCACCAGTTCTGTATTGCTTTACATCAAGCAAAACACTAATTGATACTTTGAATAGAATCAATAATCTGACTTTTTCTGTCTTTCACCCTCAAAATTAGAGATATAATGCATCACTGATAATCTTGAGGGAAAAAAAAAAATCCTTTTTAATGAAACTTTGGCTATTTAATCAGAGGAATGGTCTTGGCACCAAATAAAAGCTTCTTTACATCTACTGTAAATGTTTTTGCCTTTTTACGACCCACCTTCGTGAAGCTAGACACAGTAATGAGCTCGTCATGTTTCAAGTATTCTACCATTTCCTCTTCTGTTTATCCAAGTGGATCTGAGTGCACACAAGTCAAAACAAATCTTTGACTAGATGAATTTTGATCTAGGGCTTTCAAAAAGTTTCCATTTTAGATTAAAATCTTTAGTTCTTTAGATGAAATAACTTCACTTCTTTGGGTGAAACTTGAACAAGAAATAGCTGGCAGCCAGGAGTATGGAATATTCATGGAATAGGAATCTTCAGGTTTTCTTGTATCTAGGAAAAGCTTCCTATAAGTTCCTTGATCACATTTGGCTTCAGGTTGAACAGAATAGTATTGTTAAAATATGCTACTTATCTCTGCTCATAGAAGATTAGTAGATAAGACATAACTTTGGTTAAAGATACTGTATTTATATGGTAGGGGATGAAACCATGCAGCGTAACTGACTTTAGGAACACGACCTGAGCGTTGAATTACACTGTCAGGAAACCAAAGTGAGAAAGAGAAAAAATCCAGGCTTTTGAGGTATTAATGCTAAAACATTTCTCCTGAATAAAAATATGAATAGTATAAGACTGAAAATGCAGATTTTGAAGAAATAGAACATCTGGTGCCAATTGCTTATAATTATTTTGCAAATGATGTTTTTCCCAGTGGCATTATATTGTTTTAATTGATTTCTCAATATTTGAGAAAAATATACACACACAGTGTATGCCAATCATGAAAATAACACTAATAATAATAAAACCACTTCAGCATTCAGGCTGTCAAGTGGTGATATTATTTGGCAGGTTAGTTATTGAAGAAATGTCTCGGTGAAATTTCTGTAGACGTTCCTGGGCCATTCTTGTCAGAACAGACATACAAGGGAGCAACCTGTGATAGTATTTGTTGTGCCAGTGTCACAGGAAACGGTTGAAGAGGTGTTGGAGTTAAAATGTAAACATCCACTTAGGAAGTTAGTTCTTCAAAATGTTCTCAGGGCCAGACAGAAAGGTGGAGATGCAGCAGTTGAAGATGTTGCTGAGGAAATTAATATGTTCTGTGGAAAATGAATCGGCTTCTTTAGGAAATGGAGAACTTTTTGAAAGAAAGGAGTAGGCACAGGAGGAATAATCAAAATTCAATTGAATTGCTGGCATTAAAGACAGACAAAAGAGCGAAGAAAAACTGTTGTTCGTTTAAGAGCACATCACTAAGGTTACTACACCCTTTAAATGAAGTAAATATATTTTGGCAAATGAGTCTAAGAAAAGCTATTGAAGAAGGACCTGAAGACAACCGACATGCTGGAAACTAGCAAGGAGATGCACCTGCTAGAAGGGAGATGGTGAAACATTGCAATACTAAGACACAAAGCGTAGGGGAAACGCTGAGTAGACCGCTGATGGAAAGACTGAAGTTCCATACAAATGGAAACTAAGAAAAATGAGACAGGTGAGTGGGTTAGTGAGGACGGGCTTTGTGACGTTTCAGGAAAAACGGTGTTTGTAATACAGCTAAGAAATGGTACGGCGTTAGTGAGGTCAGTGTGTTAAGGGAACTCGGTCCGTGAGAGAGGGAATTTCAGTAATAATAAGCTTCAGTTTGGTAAGACAAGAAATATCATGGGAGGTGTGGTGCACAGATTTGATTTTCAGAATCCATAAGTAACTATTTCGTATGGCATAGTTTGGTAAACCCTAGGAGGTATAAACCTTGGCCTGGCTGATTGTTGCGCAAGAGATGCTGCAGAGTGAGCCACCTTTTTCACTGACAGCAGCATATTTAGATTTAATGTCCCTACAGAAACAATTACAGGATTTTAAAGTCAACACATACAGTTTTAGAAAAGAGAGCTACATACAAACTGGAAGTTCTGCTAAAAAGAGAGTTGAGGCAATAAAAACAGAGTTCTTCCAATAGGCAGAAAGTTCGCAAGTGATAGGTAGAATATTTTAGATACTATATTGATAAATCAGGGTAATTGCATTATAATATACTAAAGAAGACTACAGGTCATATAAAAGAAATGAAATAAAAAAAAAATTTGACATGACTTAGTGGGCTAAGGAAGTCTATAGAAGTAAGAAGGTTTCTCTCAAGGAATTACAATGCTACGGAAGAATAATACAAAAGGATATAACCGAGACATTACAGAGCAGAAAGAGATCAATAGCTTTCAAAGAGCTTGCATAGTCATGATACTTTTTCAAAATATCAATAAGAGATAAATTCCCGGAGAGATGCCAAGTAACTATAGATGGTCAGTCATCAAGGTAATCAAGGTACAAAATGACATGAACCTCAGGTCTTGCCAGAAGGTTATGGTTTTGCTCATGGATTTCGTAATGAAGAGCTCAAGGTCATTTCAGTGCTGGAATCCATCTTTGCAAGTTAATGCCTCAAATTCAGGTCTTAATAGAAGTTATTTGGCAGGACCAGATGGTGTTAATTTGAGTACTAAAGCATTTAATCTTTGAATAATCTGTAGTCTGCAGTCTCTTCTTTTAAACCTTCTTCGACATGTGTAAAACGAGGTAGCAAATGTTCCTCAATCTTTTAAAAGGAATTTTGGAATTTCATATAAATCCAGTATTTGGAATTGTATGCACAGTGGCGAAAAATTCAATTTGATTGTTTGCACCGAGAAGATGAGCATGGTTAAGTAAAGGGGAGTGTGCCAAGCAGATCACTGAAGGAGTGAAAAAATAGGTGGACCAAAGGACATACTTGTCTTACATTGTCTACTTAGATTTTTTTTTTTTTTTCAAAGCTATTCCAGCAAGAACTTTTGAAGAGTGTAATCTGCCTTGAAACAACAGGAAAGTTTTCATATGGATGAACAATGGGTTAAAAATTACAGCACTGAATGTCTAACCTGGGGAATCAGGTTTAAATCTTGGTCGTTGATATTCATTGGGCTGTTTCTTTTTGATTAAGATTTGTTAATATAAAAGTTGGGCATATTCTTGCCTAAGTTTGCTTTGAAATGAAAAAACTTTGAACTTTTCAACCATCTTCAAGAGATGGGAAAAGCATTGCTTAAGAATCTTCTTACCAGTCACTTGCTGAAGTCATCCTGAAGAGTTCAATGATGGGAAGACTCAGTGAGTGAGGCTATAAACACTATTCGCAATTTCAAGTTGTTTCAAATCCATTAAGTTACCTGCCTCTTCCGTACAAAAGCCTATTGGCCAGCTTGTAATTGTCACATTTCCAGTGTTGGCCGGGGTTTCTTTTTTTTTGGCAGTATCTTACTATTTATAAAGAAACCCAGTGGGATGTTTCAAGAAAATTGCCAAACTGGAAGGAAATCTGTGTAAGTTGAGAAGTGTGTATCTATCTCTCTCTGCCCCCTACATTATGTTGTGGAACCTTCAGGCTCTTCCAAAGATGGATAAATGTGTTAAATGAATACACTGAGTAGCAAGATCTTACTAGGCTGCATTAGGTGCAGCTGTGTTTAGCTTCTGTAAGTTACACTGGTGAGACTTTTATCTACTTGTAAATCTTTATGGTGTTGTTTTACAGACTACACCAACACAAACAAAAATAATATATATATATCATATACTTTATCCTCAAACCAGATTATAACCATTTGAATGTGCTGAGTGTGAAGCAAATCCATCAGATATTCAAAGAAAGGTGCCAGCAAGAGAGGCGATGTTTATAATGGACCTTGTGTAAAACCAATTTTTGTAGTCGGTGTTTTGGTCGGAGTAATGATTTTTACTTTTTAAATAGTTAAATTGATGCAATCCCTCTGATGAATAGTTTGACTACAGTAAAATAAAAGCACATTTATGTCAATATATTAACTCTCCTATGGAATATGTAAGTGTCTTCATACTGACACGGTGTGTGTTCCAAAGGAAACTGTTCCAGTCAGTCATTACTTGGTTAAAGTAATTATGGACAAGGTCACAGGATCAAAATTCTCAATAATGAGCCTTCTTTCACCCTCTTGGGAAGTTGAGCACACAAGAATTCATGGATTAAATAAATGTGCATACCCTTGGAAAAATATTTTCTTTTACATAATGATCAGGGAGGAATGAATTTAGGTTTCTGGTCAGCAAGAACAGTTTGCACGTCTGTGCTGCTGAATGCTTCCCCCAGTAGATTCTCCTGATGCTGGGTTGGTTTGTGCGCTCTTCATTGAATGTTTAATCTGACCTGAGTGTATATCTACAGATCACCTGCCTGATGGAAGGTCATGATTTCTATGGCCTGGATGGAATAATAGTTTTTGACTTTATAATCTTACTTAGCATTTCAGTATTGCATTTCTCTCTACTTCTGTCATTGCAGTGTTGGCAGAAGTAGTCCTGGTATTTTTGTAATAGAACTTAACACTCTCGTGAACATTGTTTTGCAGGGTAGGTAAGGTTTCAGAGAATCCATTGTCAAGCCATTGTGAATCTCTCCCCACCAGATAGCACCACCAAAACCAGGGTTGTGCCAATTTAAAAATAACATGCATTTAGGATAATGCTGGTGTAACTAAAGCTTCTCTCGGCTAAGGCTACTAATAGCAACAGAAACTTACCTTAATGACAAAAAGTGCAGTGATTTTATATCTGATGCAGATGAATTATCTGAGAATGTGTCTAAATGAGATATATAAGTAACTATCAGGTCTGCAGAAAGAACATTTTTTTGTTTCTTGAAATGGCAACTGTTTTTGGTGCATTTTTCTTTAGAAAGCCCACTCTGACACACAAAAATGCTTCTACAAGCCCAAACTTCTAAAGGCCTTGGGCACAGGCTCTGTGAGAAAAATAAGAAAAATATAGCAAACCTCAGGGGTCTGATCTTTGTGCAGGGACTGTATCTGTTTTTATTTGTACAATGCCTCCTACAATGGGGATATATCCTCTAGGCAGTACAGTATGTGCATATAATAAATAATGATGTTGAAAGCAAAAAGTTTGTTCAAGTTTTACTGTAAACAACTAAAAATAAAAAATCTGCTATGTGCCAGCCATCTTAAAAACCGTTCTGTGTGGGTGTGTGGTGTGTGGTTTTATGTGCATCAGCCAAGGACAAGCAGAGATATGAACAACTGGATTTTGAGTTTAGGAATGGCTCATACTTTCCTTCCATCAGTTTTGCCTAATTCTGTGATGACAAAGTGCCATCTCTGCATGTTCAACAGGAGTAACAGAATTAAAAATCAATGGTATTTTTGTGGGTTTCTTCATAGTGCCATGTAAACGTCAGTGTTTGCTACAAACAGTATGTGAGCTGAAAGACAAGGAATGATGCGGTGAACACTCTGATCTTTTACTTGTTACATTATTTTGGTTCATGTCCAAACTGTTTGGTGCTAATGTCATGCTGAGTCTTAAATTTCCATCCTTCTAAGTAGCTTGCTGAAAATTGGAATGTACCTATTATATAAAAAGTGTTGCCCTGCCTGCTGCACTAGAAATTCTGTAACCTGTTCAGGTGGATGGCAGTTTTACAGAGACCAGGACTTTGTATTGCCACTGACACATGGTCTGGAAAAAGACCGTGGCACATTTTAAATGGAATACATATGCTGACCTGTATGGAATTCTCATTAATACTACAGCTCTAACTTCTACACTTTATAGGAAGCTTTAGCTTGGCCAAAAAAAAACCCAAAAAAGATTGATAAAAAATTCAGTTTGCACGTGAAAAGGTTGTCAAAACAAAACCCAAAACCCTCATGTCTAATTTTGGGTTTTTTTTTTTGTTTGAATATTTAAAAACAGGATTAAGACTGTTTCATAACTTGAACTTAACCTCCCCTCTAGGTGATTCCAAAGGTGTAGCTGACAAAGGCGATTGATCGGTTGTGGCACACACGCTCCAGTAGCCTCGCTTTTGATGACTTGGGACCTAACCAAGGCTCCTCTTATCTTCACGGTATGTTTTAGCTCTTACTTTGTTTTTGGCATTGGCATATTTTTTCTAATAAATTCAGTAAGAACTTGAATTCTGTTCACTTGTGCAGTTTTGGGGATCTAATTCTACAGTGTTCAGTGCAAATTCAAATAAGGTATCAAGATTGCTGAGATATAAGAACTTAAATTCTTAGACACTGGCCAAATTGCAGTTGTTTTAAAGTGAGAAAAGTTGAAATTGTGGTTCTACAGAAGAGAAAAAGAGATTTTAGCAGTAGGACTGAGCAGGCTCTGCTAGATGCTTTTTGTAACCACAGTACTTGCAGTGAATTTTCTTCTGTTTGTTTCCTTAAAACTTTCTCTGATTCCCCTGATGTCAATATATTTAATGAGTTGTAAATCAGTGCCAAATTTAGCTTCTACCTGAAGCACTAAACCAACAAAAGCAAAGCGATTCGAAATTCACTAAATCTTAATGTTGTTTTAAAATAGTTTTTAATGGGGTTAATTTCTTTAGGTTTTTCTTTCTCTCAGGGTACTATAACTTGATTGATATAGTTTCCTTTCATTTTGACATTGTAACACGGTCTCATTAGGCCTGCAATGAAATTGAATTGCCGTCATAATATCACATCATAAAGGCATATTAACAAAATCTCTATAGACTTCTGGTGGAATCATTTTTCCATCATAACCTTAATGTCATTGAAGAAGGCTCTTCCTGAGCGTAGGAAGAAGGCATAGGAAGAAACAAACTGGCTTTGGGACTCCAATTTTTAAGAGCTAGATTTATCTTACTTTTCTTAGCAGTTATAGCAAACTAACTGGTTTAAATCTTACGAAGTGAATGCTGTGTAGTGGAGTATCCATTGTAACTCCAGTCAATTTTTTTGATTATTGGTTTGGGGATTTGTGTGTTTATCTCTCAGTGGTCTCAGTAGCCAGTTATGCTTCACTATTTTGTAGAATACTCTTCATAATCCTTACTCTTTTTAATAGGCAAGGAAGATCAGTTTTATCTGTTTGTAAAATTACAAGATATCACTGACATCTTTTGGTGGCATGCAGGAGTTGTCAAACTTCACAGCTATCTTTTGATCATTCCTTGTCTTGTCCATAAGACAGATTTTAATCTTCTTCACTAATTTACTGTCTCTAGGTCTGGTTGATTGGCCACATCTTCTAATGCTGAACATTTTTTACAGCTGAACTAAAACTGGTTTGCAGGTTGATTACAGAGCAGAATTTAAAACTTAGGGAAGTTTTTTTTGGTAATCTTTTTGAGCTACAATTTATTTTCTGGACTGAGCTGCTCTGTTTTCATTACTCTTACATTTTTTAAGTGTCTAGGTGGGTTAATCAAGGAGTAGAACTCGGACAGTAGCCAGTATATATGAAATGTTATTAATAGCCTTAACATATTTTGATGCAAATGAAAATATTTGCCTCTGTTGGGAACAAGTAATTTATAAAGTTATAATTAGGTTATGTTAACTTTATAAAGCCGTGGTGTTTCTTTTACTATATTCTATCCTTTTCCACTGCTCTAATAAATGAGAGCTTCAAAGAACGTTGGATGTAGCATCAAAATATGTGATCTAGAGACAATGTTTCCCAGTCATCACAGAGACAGGAAAGAGGATATGGTAGAAAAGGTGCAGATTTTGTTAAAAAAAAAGGTATTTCATTGAAAGATGGAATCCACAATTCACTCCATCCATCCTAAAATTTTCCTTCAACTAGAAAGGATGGTAGAAAAAAAAGGATTACTCTGAGTAGGAAATGAATTTCACATTTGATGGGATCTGCCTGTCTCCAAAGAAGAGTGAGCAGGATTATTTAGGAACACCATCACTCTCCTCACGTGCAGTGGGTGCAGGCAAGTCTAATTCCACAAAGTACATGTAATTAGTTTAAAAATCTGTGCATGAGCAGTGAAGTTGTGGGAAATGTGTTTGGTGTTGGATCTATTCTGTATTCTTTAGTTGGAGCCATACCTCCTGCGATGGCGTAAAGTCTCTGGCAAATTTTATATTCTTCCGATTAAAACTTCTAAATTGTATTATTTTATTTGGCTTAGTGTTTAACTAGTTAATAAATTTTTCTATTGCCCAGTCACTGAACAGTTGCAGTTCACACTGCAGAATACAGATGCTTTGGAAGAGTGGATGCTACAAAGCACAGCTTTGCAAATTGAAATATCTGAAGACATTTGCATGATTAACTCCCTGACTATCCTGGAATGATTAGATCTGCCGAAGTCACATGTTTAAAGCCAATTTAATCAGTCTGAAAAGGCTTAATTTATTTCCAAGTGTTTAGTCTGATTATTGGTTTAAATCATAAACAAAAGTTAACAACAACGAAAAAAGATGTGGGTGGTGCATCAGTTATTACTTTAATGAGGCATACTGGCATTTCATGGCATATTCTAACACAGAATGAGAAATACATGCATATTTTTTTCATGTTGGCAACTGTGTGTTATGTTCAAGTAAAATATGTAACAAAAGCAACACCTCCTTCTTTAAGTCAGCCCCCATTCCCCTTCTAGCCTGTATGATCACAGCCTGAATTTTCACAGCTCCTGAATCATTGAGATACATTTTCAGTGCAGAGCTATAGAGTGCTGAGAAAAGTGACAAGCAATTCTTTCTCTCTCTCTTTCTTTCTTTCTTGAGTATACTTCCCAGTTCTTTTAAATGAGAGAGAAAATTAATTTAGTCGATACTAAAAAAAATGTTTATAAAGAGAATTGAAAACCAGCAAAATGTGTAATTATAATGGGTTTTATTGCCTTTTGAAATACAGCACAAAAGCAGTCTGTGCTTTTTCTGAGGACATCCTTTATGAAGACGTTATTAATCTAAGGAACAATAGCATCATTTATTAACTTTGGCTGTGTCATCATACTAGGCTTTTGTGTTTTCAAAGTATCACCCAAACATAACTGACTGATACATGCAGCACACTGATGAGGTAGGTAAATATTATTAAAACTGCTGAAAGGTGTATCCACAAATAACTGTTTGATGAAAAATTGCCTAGTATTATTAAGAACAGCTACTCGGGTGACTGGGAAGATGCTTCTCAGGTTTGCACTGGGAAACCAGGAGTGCTGAAGGCGAGGGGTTTGCAAAGTGTCAAAGAGAAAGCCTGGGTGAGAAAGCAGCTACAAATCATGGTCTTCATTGCTGCAGTGTTGTCTTTAAACGTGTTGCACTTTATTCGGTAAGGCAACCATAGGAATATTGCAACGTGCCTTTTTTACAGCCCAATATGGTGACTGGGGTTTACCTCTTGTGGTGTACGTGTCTTTTTAGTAAATATGTCTTATGGGTTTCTTCGTACTGAAAAGTGGTTGGTTGGTTGGTTGGTTGGTTTGTTTCAGCATAGTAGAAAAAAATACTTTTCTCAACCTAGATTCCCAAATCAAGCCATTTCATGTCTTGTTTTCACACAAGGTGTCACTACTGTTTTGAACGGTGCAGTGCTGCCCTGAGCTGCTGGTGGTGTGCAAGGGTGCTGCTCCTGGGTGCAGCAAAAGCTTGGTGTCCAACCCTGTTCTGAAACCACTGAGTGATTAGGGACACACGGTTTGTCGTGTCGCTGATAATAATGGACATACCTTTACTTCCTGCTGACGACTCCTTTTCTATGTATTCAACTTCACAAGGTGAATTGTTGAGGTTGTATTTAATCTGTCACCTTAAGTGACCTTTTAAAGTTCATTTTCTTGAGCAGGCTAGGTTGTGGAGGGGTGGCTGCTGATGCTCCTGTTCCAAAGTGTGGCAGCATCTACAGTGTGATAAATCAAGTGGGAAAAATAACCTTCAATAAGGGCTCTCTAGAACATTTCAGAGTAACGCTTAAATTCTTACACTTTACACATAAATATGATCCTTGCTTAATCTGTATAGCACTCTTGTGTACAAGTACTTGAAGTATTTTGGACACTACAATGTACCAGTGTAAATTTAAAAGATATTCTTTTGTTCGTAGTGTCTACTGCAGTTATTTCTTTCAACTCACTTGGATAAAAGAAACTGATCAATTTGGAGTTTGTTTCTAAGGAGGATATTGTGCTTTTAAGCCTCTGGTGGGATGAAAGTGCAAAATGATCTTCAAAATTTGCAGAGGTAGTTTGGAAAGGAGTGGGATGTAGCTCTGAGGGGAGAGGTGAAAAATACTCCATGTGGAGCAGGAATATTTTTCCGTAGGCTGTAGAACGGCCTTTGACTAGTTGAGTTTTTAGTCAGTTTAATTTATTGACAGTTAATACCAATTCTGGTCAGTAACCTGGGTATTCGGAAGGGGGAAAAATACCCCGTAAACAATTAAGCACCTTTCTTCATCCTTCCTCAGTCTCAATTTAACCCCACCAATCCAATGCCTTCCTAAACCCAAGCGTCCAACCATCCCCAGCCTGACGCGGGCCCCTCGGCAGCTCCTCTCCCGGCGCAGGCCACCCTTGGGCAGCGTTCCCTCCCTGATGCCGGAAAATGCCCAGATCCAGGGGCAGGGCTCCCACCACAGGTCCCCACACCCCTCCCTCCCTCCTCACCTCTCCTCCAGCATCTCCCTGCACTGCCGCAGCTCCTTCTGGACTACATTTGGGGGCAGTGCCTCGCAGTTTTGGTGCCCAGCGAGTTGCTCCTGTCAGGCCACAGTGGCCGGGAACCGCCTGCGAGTGGTACTGGGCGGTTCATGGTCTTCTCCCACAGAAGCGCTGCTGCAGGCCCTGGCTAGCAAAACCCCACCAGTTGTGCCCGGTGCAGGTAGCAATAAATCTTATTTGTGTCATTGCAGGCCAGGAGATGTCTGGCCAGGTGGGGTGGAGGATGTGGGGGTTGGTTTAGGTGGCAGCGTGAGCTTTGGTCAGCAATGGCGTTGCGCTGCGAAAAGGCAGCTCCTGCCGCAGGGAAACAGGAGCCATTGCTCGTAAGGCACACAAAACTAACTTGGTTTTGGTTTTGTTTCACCTTAGAATTTAGGCTGTCACACAAAACAAACTTGCCTTGGTTTTGATTATGTCGGACCTGGAATTTTGAGTATCACACAAAACATAGTTGCCTTGGTTTTGGTTTTATTTCACCTGTTGTTTAGGACCTGGTGCAGGATACTTGACACTGCTGGAGAGAATCAAGAGGCGAGGGACAGGCTCATGGGAGGCTTAGGGAACCTGCCTGGCTCAAAGAGTTTTAATTGTTGAGTTCGAGTGAGGAGGAGAGGGAGCCTAAGTCTCCAAGTGTCTCCAAATTGCTTCTAAGAGAGAGAGAATAATTTGTTTTCCATGGCTTCTGGGGACAGGATAAGGGATAATGGAATTAAACTGCAGCAAGGGAGATTTAGCATAGACATCAGGCAAAAAATTCCACTTGTAAAAACAGTTGTGTCCTAGAATATATTGCTTTGGGAAATACTGGAACCTCTGTCACTGCAGTACTTATGAGCAGACTAAACATTTTCCAGGGATAATTTAAGCAGAGTTGGTCCTACTTTGGCTTAGGAAGATGAAGGAGTTCAGTTCTCCATGTCCACCTTTCTGTTCTCTGATGAAAGTTGATTCAAATCATGAAACAGATATAATTGTGCTTTTGAATTGGTTGCTTTAGGACAACTGTCAAGTGCTACGTCTCTTATCCTCTACAAGGATGAAGACAGAAGAGAGACAGGTTAATCTTGTTTTCTTTTCAGCAGTTGTTCTCTGGCATAGAAAGGTGCTTCCTTCCAGAAAAAATAAAAAATGTTTTCTCTTGCTATCTAGGTCCTTGCTTCAGCCTACAAATTACAGTACTTGATTTTCTTTCTATGCTTTTCCCTCTGTTTTAATCGCAACTCAAATATATTCGGTGAAGGTGTTGAACCAGAAGGTTCATACTGCATGCCTGTGCCTGCACATAAATGCCCAAGGAGAATAAACTATCATATTTAACTTGTTGGATTCATTAGAATAATTGGCTAATGCATTAAAAATGAAACCTTATGAGCTTGATTTATAAAGAATAATGTCCTGAGATAGGTGCTTGGTGGTTTTTTGTTTGTTTTGTTTTGGTCTTTTTGTGTGAGTGCTGGTTGTTTTGGGGTTTTTTTGGGGGGGCAAGTATTGTTGTTTGTTGGGTTGGGCTGAGTTTGGGTTTTTGGTTTTTTTTTTTTGATGCTAACTCAAGGTAGCAATCATGCTGTCTTACTTTAACATATGCCAGTACAGCATGTAAAAAGAAGGTCCCTTTAAAAATAGCAGACCATACCAAGCCTTCAAAATGTCACTAATTCTCTCCACTATCACTTGCTTATGGCAATCATTTGACAATTTTATTGGAACAGATAGTTCATTCTGACTATATTTTAAGAAAGAAATTGCATGTAGTTTTTGTTAATTAAGGAGAAGTTACTCTAAGGAGGCATCATGGCAGATTGAAGAACTTTCATTTTAGAACATGATTATACCATTTGTACACTTGGGTGACACACCGGGTCTTTTGCTCAATGAAAGCACAGCTCTTGGTGTCTTTCTCTGTCCCCTGACACAGGCATGTAGCATCACTCTCCCTGTGTCAGAAGTGTTGCTGTCTGTGTCGACTTGTCTGAATTCAAATTGATTTTTACCTTGATTACTCAGTTGCTGCACCTTTGGTATTTCAGCCAAGAAAAAATGAGGTCTGAAAGTATGCTATGATTTTTCAGAATATTTTCAGGCAGTAGAATTAATAGACCTAACATCAATTTTTGAGAACAGAGCTCAAATGGTGAGAAGAGAAAATTTTCACCACTTAAAATTGGCCACTCTTACTGGTCTTGTGGGCTTAACTATGGTTTATGAGTTTTACTGATGACATAAATTGGTAAAATTATTTAACATATTTCTCTCTGCTCTTTGGTTTTATTTTTTGTGGACATCTGGACCTTTCCACAAAAGACCATCTCTTTAATATTTAGCTGAGTCCAACTGTGTGCCGTGCCAGCAATACTCATTGGCTGGACTTGCTGGTTAGAAATTTGCACCACCGATTAAGATGTTTACTGTTTGTAAATCTGTGTCTGTGTTTGACTGTAATCGATTTAGTCCTAACAGGACAGGATATAAAGAAGTACATATAGGAAACAGTTGAGAAGCATCAAGAATGACAGGTATCACTATATAATTTTTTTTCACAAAACATTATTGGACTGTTCTTGCTAAAAGACTTGCCATATCTATAGATGTTTTATTTTAAGAGTAAAAAGATGGCAAAGTTTATTTTCTGTACGGTGTTTGAAAAAAAAAAATTCAGCCACTCCAGATTTCTATTAAAATATATATTTATGTGCAAATAAGGAAGCAATTTTTGAGCTGCACAAGCTTGCCACTTTCAGAAAAGAAAGTCCTCATCTCTACCTCGAACTGATTATATTATGTGCTGGGTTATGTATATAATGCATGCACAAAATTGTTCTGTTTTAACTTCCATGCCTTCGTGCCAGATTCGATTTGGATTTATTAACTACAGTCTGATTTGATAGGAGTCTGTGGACCAGGAAAAGACTTTTGGTGAAATTTTAACAGTGACATCGCATTATGTAACAAGCGCATTGTGTCATGTACTATTCTTTCGATTTCTGGATGTTTGACATGATGTGATGTGATCTGAGGTACAGTGATGTAGAATGATGCTTCATGCAGTAAGTTGGAAACACGTTTAATGCTATTGAACATACTTTAGCTTTATGTCTGTTTTATCTGTAAGTAACCTGTTAGTAAAAGTGCAGATACGGCAAATGTAGCAAAAACATAATGGGAATGGTGCAGTGTGGGAATCTCTGTAATGAGCAGCTTCATTATGTTTGGATCAGACATATAATCTTTATGTTTCCATTGTATGTAGTCTGCCTGACAGTAGAGATTTACTTAGGGTTAGGGTGAAGTTCTAAGGGGTTAGCAGTGAAGTCCTAAGGTTAAGATCTGAGTTTCTTGTGTTCCACCCACTTCTCAAATTGCATTCAAGCAGATGATTTCACCAACATCATCTTTCCCCAGTTGCTTTTGTCAGCCATGTAACAACACAGATTCTTAGCTTCTCTTCTGGAGACTTTTAATTCTTCTCAACTCCTTGTTTGCTGGCAGCTGCTCTCTT
>JANHFX010012089.1:0-30284 GCA_027560015.1 Chloroceryle amazona | reverse complement strand
CTCAGAAAAAGAAACTCCCATTGCAGTGTGGGTAATGTTATAGATTTTTGTGTCTTCATCCAAATGAAGTGACTGTATATGGTACTCTGTATGTGCTCATACATATATATGACTGTGTATTAATAAAAGCAAAAAGACAATAAACATATTTTATATCTTGAGGCACATTAAATGATAAAAGGTCTGCATGAAAAAAGTTAATGCAAAATTAAATATGTAAACTAGTGAAGACAAGAAGGCCTGTCACTTAAGTTAGTTAAAACCCCTCAGGCTGGAAGGCAGTTCACCAGAACCAGAGAATCTCAATTTTCCACATGACAGGCTACCATCTCATTTATAATGATGTTTTAATCATAAGACGTTCTTTTTTTTTTTAAAGGGAAAAAAAAAAATCCAAGTTCTAATGAACAAGACTTATATTGAACAATTCTGTCATTTCTCCCTTTGGCTGACAGATATTGCTGTTGGATTGCAAAGTTTCATTTAAGAGAAAGTTTCATGATGAATGTTTTGAATGTGAACTATTGAATGGTAGTGATTATCCTTCAGTTCATTACAGTCATGCTTCTAACTTACATTGCTGACATCCTAGCTCTGAAACATACTTGAAGTCGATTGAATTGTTGCTTTTTAATCTGAAAGGCAACGTTAAACCGGAGCCTTGAAAAGAGATCCCACCAAAATAGGTTGTATAAAGTTTTATTCACTTCTTTATGAGCAAATATAATTAGAAATCAAGGAAACACCAGTATTGTTCCATGTCAGCCTTATTGGTTGAAGAAAGCGAGGCTTAAGTTATATTGCTGTAAATACCTTCTTCTCAAAGTTGGGTTATTCCCGTTGTCCATGAGGCTGTGAAAGCAGTAGGCTGTTTCGTGGAGTTGAGGTAGCTTAAATATTTTAATTAACCATGATAAAGAAAGTAGCACTGAAATCCTGAAAAGTCATCTTGGGAGGACTGTAATAACCAAAATGGGTTGTATACTGGTGGTATGGGGAGTGCATCAGAGTAAGGTGGTTGGCTAAGACATGTAAAGGTTTTTAAAACTCTAATCTCAAAGCTTAATCTGTGGCAATACACACGTCCGTGGTTCTTGCGGGAACTAGCTAACTCCGTGTAGGAATATACGTCAGCATTACTAGAGCTATTACATGACTTTTTATAAACTTCTTTAAGTGCTTCAAAGTTCAGCCTTCGATCCTCTCTTGTTTTGGGTAGACTATTTCAAATTATGTGATGTTTCTGTGAAAAGACAGTAAAATAGCACTGTCTGATTTCCTTCTTATTCTTCTTACATACAGCACTCATTTTACATGGATAAAATGTGTTACCAAACCTAAATATTTCATTCTGAACCTGAAAGCCTGCATGCTTGGATAGCAGAGGCCATGCTGCCGCAGTATCGGAAGTATCTTGAAAGGGTTTTGTGAAGCCCTACGTGATGCTTGCCTAATAACTTATAAGTAAAAAGATCACATTTTACTCAGCATTTACCTTGGTTCAAAATGAGGATGGCTGTCACAGGAAAGGCATGAGTGATTATATCAAAACTGATTTTATTTAATGATTTCAATTTTGTGTGATTGATGAGACAAACCACACTGTGTTATATCTGTCCACAGATGGATGAAGGTGGCCAAAGCTGCAAAATTATTCTGCGTAGAGATATAATAGTTTTTATTAATGTACAAATCATTCATAAAATCATATGGACATTCACAGTACAAACAAACTTTAAAGGGTAAATCCATTCCTTACAGAATAACTCATTATGATTCTGCAGTTGTATACTTAATTTTTTGTTTGTTTCAAGTCGACCCTGAATCCCATTGGGACACACACAAGCAAACACACTCGCTGCTTTCAAGGGAAATATTGTTGCCCTAAGTGTAAAAATTCTCTTACAAAGCTCTTGGTCGAAAGACAGCCCACATACTATCCTCTAATTTACTTCCCATGCAGCTGAGATGATACAATTCAGAAGATGTATGGCTGGTTGATTCTGCACTTCAGTTACCTCAGGAGTTGAAACTGCTGATTTGACCATGAATTGCTAGGTGTAATTTAGATTTGTTCTAATGTTATTAAAACTTAAGGCAGTGTCTGTAGCTGTTTCAGCAGTGTCAAGGCTGGAGGAACATGAATGTGGTGCTGTCTATCTTTTTTCTTTCATCTTTGCTGAGTAATAAGAGGTGTTGACTCAAGATAGTAGGAGACAGAAAAATAAACCAAGGTCTAAACTGTGTGAGACCTACATAGGGAGTACTAAGCCTTACTCAAATTCCTTTCATTTCTAATAATAAGTATTTAAGTGTATTAAAAAAAAAAAATGAGTAAATAAATGGAGCGGGTAGTAAGCAGATGTTTAGCCTCATGGTTTGAAATACTCTGTACACTTTGCACTGACACACAAACTGAGTGCTGAGCACATCTCAAAAGATGGTCTCAATTGCACAAGATTGGGCTAATAAGAACACACAAATGGTTTGAAAAGAAAACAATAGCCAGAACAGTTTAGTAGTCATTTTAACTTAGGTTATCTCTTCAGTGACCATCACCTAGTAAGTAGCTCTTTAAGCTAATTTTTGGGGGGTTTATCATTTCATTGATAGGGTAGATTGGCTGAAATAGGAAAATTCTGTTTTCTCTGTTTCTGTGACAGGCATCTGGGAATTCTGGTATTTGTTTTAAAGCAAAAAAAACCCCCTGATACTAACTTATGCTTGATTTCACTTTTTTTCTTCCTTAGTATTTGAAATGGCTTTTTTAACTAAAATCTTGGGGAAGATGTGTTTTACCTAATGATTGACAGAGCGTTACCAGTATTATGAGATAGAGGATAGTAAAAAAAAGTTTCAGAAAATTGGTGGTGTTGTCGAGAAGAACTTGTTCAGGTTAACTGTATTTGCAAAAGTAATTTTTCATTGTAAAAGGCTGAAAAAATATTCAAAATTCAGTTGCTCTTCAGTAAAATAAAATTTGGAAGTGTTTCCATTAAAATTAATTAGAAAGTGACGCTTTGTCTTTCTACAGCTGGCCTTGGGGTGTTTTTAGGATTTTAAATTAAGTTCTAAATATAACTGAATTCTGTAACTTTTAATCAATGTCAGTTTAATACATCCTCATAGAGCTTTGCTGAAAAAAGTGTTATGCAAACACAGACACAGTAACACTCCTCCCCGGCTAGTTTTGTTTACAAGGTATTTATTCATGGTGATGCAAGTGGGCTCTCACTATTCCACAGCTCATGACTCAGCAGAATTCAGGGGCAAACGTGCTCTTGAAATGTGTCAGACATCCACTGAACAAACAGTGTGTTCTGTTCTCAGGCAAAACTGGCGCTCTATGAGCTGGAGCGCTTACCGTAGTAGGCTCTCTGTATTTTGCAGCCAGTATCAGTTAGTGATGCTCTGTATCGTGTGATCCCAAAGTGCTTCATTGATGGTGTTGTTCTGAGCAAGCTGGAAAGTTGTTGTGGTTTTGGGTTTATTGTTTTTTCCTCCTATTCTTAGAAGGGGAGAGATTCATTTGTTGGCTTAAGAGAAAATTAGGTCTAGGAACTGGAAGAGAGATTGGTTTATGCCTCTGAGAGGGCTGTCTCTGCACTAATTACACTAGTGATGCTAGATAATTTTACCTGCATATGGTAGCCTTACTGACTTCTCTTTGGATGCCACAGACAGAATTTCTGAAGGTCTGATAACTGTAGATACAAAAATACTAGTTTACACATGCTGCTTTGTGTCTCTGTGGAGCTCTTCACCCAGTGTTTTGAATGGCAAGGACAACACTGGTTAAGAAACTTACTTAAGGGATCCTATCACAACTGGGATTTATAAATCTCCCAAAGCTGAATAAAAGATAACTGAAATCCAAAGCTAAGGAGCTCAGATGTAATCAGAAAGGGAGGAGCAGGTTCAGATAGCGTTGCTGATAGCCTAAGGATTTCCACAGTTTGGGTTCAGTCTCTTCACAGAGAAGTCTTAGGAAAGACTGGTTGAGCCTGGTTCATTCCACTTCAGTGCTTATGTGAGGCAGCTTAGAAGGTGATTAACTCATGAGATTGAGAAGCACCTCCAGAAGGTATGTCAGATATTAAGTGTACCGAAATGCCCTGTGTATGATTGCTCTCCTTTTTGATGTGGAAGGAGCATTGAGTTTCCTCATTTCTGCACCTCAGGTCAGTACGTTGAGGGCATCCTCCTTCTAGGAGTTCAGTTGGCTAAGTCAGGGTATTGCTGACCGAGTCCAAGGTCAGGTCCTTTGCTGACGGGAGCTGTGTTAAAGCAGCTAGGTAAGTATGCCTGTGCCTGGTCTCACTCTGACCCAGACCCGTTGGCTTGAGCTCACCGTGCCCTGTTACTGTGGACTTTCTGAGTAATCACTTCATTGTGTCCAGTCCTGACCGTGGTCTCTGGCCCTGATCCTGACCTCAGCTTGCAGGTCTGCGTCCTGGCTGCTTGTTGGTAAGATCACTGCTGCCTTACTGCTTTCTGCTCCAGGCTCACCTCCCCTCGTGGAGCAGCTGGCCCTTCCTACTCCCTGAGGTGCCTGGAGTTAGGTGGGATGAATCTGGGCCTTCACTTCTCTCTCATTACCTGTCCAGACAGAGGGCATTAGGTAAGTGTAGGTACGTTTGAGGCACTCAAGGTGCTTATCAGTACCCCATTGTTATACAGCACAGTAAAAGTACTGCAGGATAAAGCCTCACTGTTATACAGCACTCTAAGAGTACCATGATATTACACACAATGTAAATAGGTATTGTAGCATAAAAAGGTGTGTTTGATATTTTTTTCAAAGGGGTTAGAAACAGCATTCAGTGGAAGTAGGTGTGGGACTTAAATTTCTTACTCCCCTGCAGCTTTCTTTAAAAATATACAAGCTTAAGAGAACCTGAATTAACTGTATGCATTTGAAAATCTATGAGATTTAGAACACATTTATATCTTTGCCCAGTGTAAACTTGGTGCTTTAAACTGCTTTTTAGCTCAGTCATTTGTTCAAGGTCACATACTAATTGCAGGCAGAGCTAAATAAAGAATCTAGGAGTATCTGCTCTAACCAATACATCATACTCATTACTAGTTATTTTTCTACTGCCTGGCTCATGGCTCTGGGACACTGTGTCTGGCTGACTGAGTTATTACTTATAGGTTTGCAGAAATTCATAAACGTTGAATGCTTCAACAAATAACTACCAATCTAGAGAAATGAATGGCAAAGTATCCTCAACCTGCCCTTTCTTTATATAGTATCTCAGATTTATTGCCAATTGCATGATGATCTTGGCCAAGCTTTATATTTTTTGTAGTAGATAAAACTATGACTTCATGATAGATTCCAAGACTTTGGGAGTTGGGCTAGTGCAACATAGTGCTTCTCGTGCAGAAGGGTTTTTTTTTATTTTTTCTTTAAGAGAGTTGTGAGTAATGAGCTGTGATTTATTGGCATACTTAATGATAAGAACTTTACAGGGGATGTGCCATGTGGAATGTGAAATTGTACGGAGTCGATCTGACTCGGACATGAGAGTTTTATTAGAAATCTGCTGGTGTTAGTGATCATATATCTCTAGTTTTGTAGCTCTTTGAATGAACTGCTATGAGAAGGAAGCCTTCTAATCTGTGAATATAAGGGGAATAATATTTTAGTAACAGTTTATCTGTTAGTAAAGCTAAAGTTGTATTTTCTTTAGCTAATCAGAATCTAAAACATGACGCCTCAAATTATTTTTGATCCTAACACAGTTAGGCAGCCAAAACTCGTGAGACAGAGCAAAGCTTTGAAACAGAGTTGATGCAGATTATTTCTATGCTAATGCCTCTGTTAAATGAGAGGCAGCACCTATGGAAACAAGGAGCAGTTCAGAGGCAATGAAGAAAAAGAGACTCTCTTCTTTATGCTTCCTTCCCCTTGTTTCTAATTACTAAATTCAGTTTCAGGACAAATTGTGATTTACATTCAAGTGCTTGTAGTAAATGGCATCTAAATTGCATGATGTTAATGCTCTTCAGTTCCAGGCTTTTGTGCCACAGAATTCTCTCTTTATATTTTTTTTCCTGTTGAATTCCTCAGTCGGGGATATCTTGTCTGGCTCAATAGTACCTTGAGATATGCAGTATGGGGAGCGGTATTGGAAAGTTAGAGACTGTTTCCCCTAAAATGGGAGAGATTAATGCAAAGTGTAAAATATACTTTTAGTATCACAGAAGGGAAAAATCTATCTTAATCCTGAAAATAGGCTTTATGAGCTGTAAATAAGCTTTCCTATTGACTGTCCAGCCATTGATGGAATTGAAAAGGAATGTTTGTCCCTTCACTGTTGGGATATTTGGGTAAGGGCTGAAATGGGCAGAGTAGAATAATGAAAAGAGTTTTGCTTCTCTTCCTCTCTGCTCGGTATGGCTGTCACAATATGATTATCTCGTGTTTCTTTGTGACTGCAAATAAGACGAAGTGACTTCCCAGCTTTTAACGAGAGACTGACATTGCAGTAGATCTTTCACAATCAATCAGTTTTCAGCAAAGGCAGAGTGAATGAAAATAAGGAATGGCTAAAAAATGGGGAGGAAAGCCTGCAATTTCTGTCCATCACCAGAGACATCTTACCTGTATGTTTGCAAGCACTGGAAGGCTTCAGGAGATTGATTTTAGGAGCATTAATAGGATTAGATGCAGTCTGTCTTTGTTCTGACATGTTTCTTCTTTGGACCTTTGTAATGGGAGAGAGGTATTTCAGGCTTTCGTCGCAACAGTTCAGAGAGAGGCACATAAAGGAGCTTAGGACCTCAGATAGGTCCTACAGGATTTTCCTATGAAAATCCATCATCCTTGAGCAGATTGCTCTCTTGGCTTATATTTTGGGTCCGAATAAGGTATGTATGTGAGGACTTTACACGCAAGTACGGTATCAGTTATCTGATAGCCTGTATTAAATAATTAATTTCAACTGAGCAGTATGTTGCTGGTGATACCTGGATTATTACCTTCAGATTTGGGCCCTTTAGTTCAAAAGAGGTATTCACAAACTGGAGAGGCCATAAATATGGAACTGAGAGATTGTGACCTGTGAGGAGAGGATGAGGGAGCTGGGCTTGTTTCATCTGGCAAATCTGAGATTTAGGATCAGGCAGTTTACCATTATGTGAGGAAGAGTTGCAAAGTCAGTGAAGGCAACCCTTCTACAGAGAGGCAAAGAGTATAGCAAGGACCAGGAGCTACAAGATGAGAGGCTGGAGAGATTCGTAGTGTACATTGGAGACAACTTCTTCAGAAGGGTGGTAGAGGAGAATTGTAGTGGGTTCCTTGGAGAGTCTGGACTTCTGAAAGGCTTAGCCATGCAAGGCTGATCTGATTTAGTACTGCTTCACCCAGAGGCTCCTTCCAAGCTGGGTTTCTATGATTTCATAGTCTTAACTCATATTGTTAAAATATAAAAATGAGCTGAAGAAGAAAATACTAGAAGACAGTATTGATATTAATTTCATTGTCTCGATTCTTTTATTTCTACATAAGAGAGTTTGTAGTGTGTAAAAAGGTGCTCTTACTGCTCGTGTAAGGTGCTCTTACTGTACAGAAAAGAAAAATCAGAAAGTAAAAATGCTGTACCATGTGTCTTGATTTATCTTCTTCCATTCCCATCTCTCTTTTATTCTTGTATAGTAAATGAATGTGGTATTGCGCTTACCCTCGTGCATAGAAAAAAATAACAGAGTGCATTTGTGGTAAGATATTTACTAAGTGGTGAGGTCATAATTTCTTTGTTTATACAGAATGTCATATAGTATTAATCTAAATTTGAAGAAGGTACTGCTTATCAGGAATTTTCAGTCTCTCTTATTATTTGTACAGCAGATGTTAATCATTGATGACAGTCTTCTTTAGAAACAACCTGTAGTGAGGCAGTGAGAAAGTTAAATTAGAACTTGGATTTATCACAGAGCATTGCAGAACTTGAAGTACTCTATGTTGAACTGGAGATTCTGTTCTCGACTGTATCTGCTGAAAATACCTGAATGCTGCAAGTGAGGTGTGCCAGACGCTGTTATCAACGGACATTCAGTTTTGTCTGCATCACAGGCCTACTTTTAGCAGATGAGAAGATACACACTGTTCTTTTAACCTCTGAATCCAGCCTTACAGTGCTAATCTGGAATTCATTAATCACCTTTCTAATTTGACATCCCAGTTACTGGCTCACTAGATGTGCAACTTAGATGCTGCTGGTTAAACAAGATGAAACACACCCTCCCCTCCCTGTATTTTTAACAAGTTGTCTGTATTCACCAGTTTGGGCTTGTCCTAAACCAACCTGTACATAGCTCAAAAGAGAATCCTTTTAAGGCAACCTTCACAGTGAATGCATTTTTAATCATTATTAATATATATAATTCAGTGAATATAATAATAAAAGGTGGATCTATTTTCTACATGGAATTTACTGCATTTGAATGAATTTTCTCAGTCCTCCTTTCAAGTGAAACAGGGTTACAAGGTGATTGAAAACCTTTTGTGGGGACAAATACAATGTCAAACTCCCTCAACCCACACCTCCGCCTCTGCTGTCTGTTCAGGTAACATGCTCATCTGTATTACAGAGGCAGTGGTTAAATGATCCAAACTAACTGAAAACCTCGTCTCTCCCATGTGTGAAAAGAAAATGGAAGCATGTCATCTGCGTTAGACTCATCACAAATTTGATTTTTCATTTGGGTTGCTGTAGATTTGACAGACAACCTTGTTTTCTTATTTATTTAAACAGTATTGTCATGGTTAAAAATTGTGAATATATATCTGTCACTTTTTTTAGAGAAATATTCTCATTTCCATTCTCAATTTGACATCCTATGGATCTGCATTTAGCAGCACTTAATGCAAAAAAAAATTAATATATTATTCTAGAAATTTTATGAGTTTTGAGTTGCACGAAGCCATAGCTCTAACTAGAACATTATTTACTGGATCACAAGCGTAAAAGTTAATGTACCAGTGCTTCTATCTTTCTTGTTCTCGGGATGGATTGTAACTGTAATGAAGCTTAACTGATTTCTGTTCATCTGGCTTTTAACTGCTGAGATTTGCAAAGAGAATTAAAAAGAAGACCCTTCATGTTATCATCTTCTCTCCTTTCATTTTAGTTAATAATTTGAATCACACATTTCTATCTAACCAGATATTCAGGGCATGAACAATAATTTCAATAACCTCCAAAGTGACATCACATTGGAAGCAGTGAAAAGAAAAGAAAAATGAACTACCTCGTGTCATGATGTGTTAAGAATAGCACGAGTCAAAA
Source organism: Chloroceryle amazona (assembly GCA_027560015.1). Taxonomy (NCBI): domain Eukaryota; kingdom Metazoa; phylum Chordata; class Aves; order Coraciiformes; family Cerylidae; genus Chloroceryle; species Chloroceryle amazona. Next base: position 20,985 of record JANHFX010012089.1, on the reverse strand, counting down.
CTATTACTGCTTTTAGGAGTGCAGATGAGTTCAGTAGTTCAGTACAACTAGCTACCTAAACATGAAAAAAACAGAAAAGTAATAGTAATTTAAGTGGCTTAAATCTGAATATTGGTTACTGGGTCTCAGCTGTGTCGGATTACTGGGTCTCTGCTGCATGGAAAACCACACTTGAGTTACTGAGGCCATGTTGAGATTTGCATATGTGTATATAAGATGTAAGAATTTCTGGGGCTGTGCCCTAAGGTTATTTGTTCCTCAGTAGGCTCCACCGCTGATCCTTTTCCAGGCAACTACAGGAGAATTTTTGTGTCCTTCTCTCCAAATATAGGAAAAGTACTGTAGGGCAGCATTAGAGAGCTGTCAATATTTGGACATCGTCATTTCTGTCTTCGCAGTCAGCAAGCTACTAAATTCTTGTGCGCAAGCATCTTCCACTTTTAGCTTCTGAGTCAGCTCAAATGTAAAGAAACACTCAAGTGAGGTAAAATGATTATGTTTAGAGCAGATACATCTTAGGGACAATTCGGGAATGATAGCACCAAATTCCATGTAAATCAAACTTAAACTCCTGACAGGTCGATATGGTTATACAGGTGGTAAAACTTTTTGGAAGTCACCCTGAGAGTTGGTCCCTGCTTTGGCCTGTCATGGTCCCAGAATGTTTAAGGTAGCTGTTGCACAAGGAAAGGGTCTGTGTTCTTCCATAAAGGTCACAATGGGTCTGCTAGAATTCAAGTAATAAGTTAGGAAAAAAAAATAAAAATTGCTACAGGTTTAGGAATAATTTATCTTGAATCCACTGAAATAAAATAGCAAAATGCTTAGGCAGAGATATTCTGGAGGGTTTTTTTTCTCTCTCAAGAAAATGAGAGAGTCTGAGACATTCCATAAATTCTTTTGAACAGTCAGCATTCTTATTTTTGAGCCTGTTCCTGGCCACAGAGAGCTTTATTTTAGGTGCAGTGTATATAATAATTTAATGTCAGATTTCGATTGGTGTTCACATGAGTGATTTTTATTAACATAATTCTTTTCAGATCTGTTACATGGGTAACTTTTCCATTTCTTTGTGTCCAGTACTTACTCTTTTTTATCTTAAGAGGATATTTACCTTTTACGAATTCTGATCTAGTATGTGGGAATTCATTTCCTTATATGGACAGTACTAAAGTCAAAAGAGCAGTATTTAATCTGGAATTAATGAAGTGATTAATGCCTGCGAGTGCTGAATAATTGAGAGATTCATGTATTATAACTTTTTTTGTTCTTCATTTCCTGATGTATTTAAACTTTCTCCAAGCACTTCAGTTTATCATTCTGAAGATCCCCATGGTGTGAACTAACTAGACCAACCAAACTAAACCCAGTCCAGTCTTTGAAGTCATCTGCCTGCCATTTAGAGTTCCAAGTCTGGGCACAGAGATCAGCTCTTCCACATCCACGAAGATTAGCAGATTTAAGTCCTTTCAGAGTAGATGAATGTGGAACATGACTTCTGAATTTTCTGGCTAGCATCCTGACATCCAGGCTGTAGGTATTGCCTATTACTGCACTTACTAACAGTGTATTGCACAGAGTCACTAAGAATATATCTTTTGTTGATAATATATCTGCGTTTCTTTTGGCTTTTTTTTTTTTCTGCACTGATATTATTTGCATTATTTATGCCATTTTCAAGTACTGCCTTTGGAGGAATGCTGTAACACTGAACTATTGTGTCACAACATTGCCTTTTTTGTTTTAAGAAAAGAAAGGAGAACCTATGGGCAATGCTGAATCCAATTCCCAGCCAAATCTAACATTCTCAAGTTCATAATCCTCTCTCCTGCTCCCTTCTCTAGCAAAGTCAAAGGTCCAGTTTTTTAAGGATGTTTGCAGGAGACAAATGTTTGAACAAAAATAGTCATTTATAGCTGCATGTTTAAATATCCCAAGAAAAGTTATTATCATGGCCATATCACCTATTTGTAAAATTCTGTCACCATGACCAAAAATTATAATATAGAGGCTGATGAATTTATCTCATCAAATATGACAAGCAAGCTGAATAAAATATTATTTAGTGCTTTTATGTCACTTGCCTCTTAAAACAAGTTTCTGGGGATTTTCAGGAGAGGTTTGTTCTGTATATCAAGGAAATAAAACATCCAGCTACATTTTAGAAGGATAAATAGGCTCAGTCAATGTCAGTGGACTTTAAGTGAGTCACTCAAAGTCTGTGAATGATAATCTGTACAAAACAACCCTCTAAAGCATCCCTCTAAAGTAACTTCTGTATCTGCTTAAAAGCCACGCAGTCGCCTGTGCTTGTTACTAGAATGTGAAATTTAAACTCACCAGAGCTGCTCAGTTTGAACTGACTGCTAGGAGACAAAAAGCACTCAGCATTGTCAATAGGAAGTAATATTTTTCTTGCGATAAGCACAACGTTGCATTTCGAAGAAATGTGGATGTTACACATTTCCTACAGCGGAAGAGGGGTGAGGAAAACAGACAACAGTGGAACAACTTCTGGAGGTAAACGGACATGTGAAAGCATAGGTTTACCTGTGTGATCAGATAGGCTGCTAAGGGGACAAGGAATTAAGAAAGGTAGATTTCATTTGAGTTCTCAGGTCACAGATGTGACCTGCAAAGCATTCGTATCACTCATCCACTCTTTTCAGTCATTGTTGAACAATACTCATGGCTGAACAGTACTGCTGAACATGCATTTTCAATGCACTTGAAGCATGCTTAGATTTTCAGCTGGGAATTGCAAAACCAATGTCACTGTAGTATTTGAAATCACACTGATGGTAGCGAATAAAGACTGCCTGTAATTTCAGGAGGCTGTAGAATAGCCATTGCTATTTCCCTTTGTATTGCTGAGTTTGAAGCGGGCCTTTTTCACAGGGATGCTTGGTCTCCCAGTGAAAGAACATTCAGGGATATTAACCTTGAATACTTGAGAGCTGCTGCCACGGGGAGAGCTCCTAGAAGGGTTTGCAAAATTGATGCCTAAAATCCATCCAGAATCATCACACTCTTATTAAGGAAAAATACCATTCATACACAGTATCAAAAATACCAGATACATATTTTTATTGGATGAATCGTTAGCAAAAATAATTGAATTTGGATTATGAAGAATTATCAGGATAACACCAACAGCATATTTTTAAAGGAAATATTCCTCATCATTCATTTTGTGCTTGATGATCTCCTTATATTTACTATACTCTCATATTATCTGGGTAACTTTACACCCTGGTATATTAGTATTTTCTGGTGAACAGGGACTGCATAACAAACATTAGATTGGCAATGCAGATGAAGTCTGTTTAGTTCATCTTACTCCTTTCTCACTTGGCTTTGTCTGTGTGGTTTAAAAGTCTGGGAAATACGCCTTTGAATTAATTCTCTTTTGCCATTGGATCTTGATTTGGGGTTGGAGTAAAGCACTGTAAGTGTGGGGGAGATCCGGGCACTGCAATTAGCAGCTTTTCTCAGCAACAATGGCAACATTCCTGCTAAATGATTTGTTATGTTTTTAATTACTGGATTATATCTGAAATCAAGTATTCAACTTTGCATATTTCTAATTTGTTCAAATTATAGTCACATCATTATGTTCAAATCACAGTACCCAAAAATGTGGTTTTGCTACAGGATAATTAACCAATGACTTTGAAATATGCAAGCAGGGAGTCTCATTTAGGTAGACAGCGCAAGAAATAAGAGGAGCTAGTGATGCATTCCATTGCATTCTTATCTTTTGAAAACAAAGCTTCAATTTGCTTTGTTCTTGATTGCATTATTCCATGACAGATTTTGTGATCTGTAGTTATCTTACATTGCTGCAACATTGAAACTCTTCACCCTTTAACATGTGCTCCTGAACTAATTGCTTTGAAGTTCCCAAAAGAATTACTCCAGTGAAAAATAAATAGAACTTGCAAGACAAGTTCAGTGATATGAATAGTAAGAATAATGAGTTGTGTATACTGTGATTCTTGCAGTACTTCAGCCAAATTATTACATATTGGAGTACTTCTATACAGAAGGGACCATATTGTATCTCTACTTTTTCTTTATCAATTGAATTTCTGCAAAAAGATAGCATAGAATATTGTTTTCAGTGAACTGTCAAGTGATATTATAGTATGGTAAAACTGCTAATTACTCCAGGTGCTTTTCCAGCTTTCATTTTGCCATCCATCCATCCATCTGCTTCTGTGAGTGTCGATACTTTCCACACCAGCAGTACTTTTAAGCCTTGTAAAAAAATGTATGTAGTGTGTGACAACTTGAAATGGTACACTTTTTACCCTGAGTGAAGTTGTCATAGTAAATGAATCAGTAAATTTTATTAAAGGTACTTGGAACACAAATCCACATGAATGTAATAAGGCCAGACTACACTATGGCATGTTAGCAAATAAAATAATTAAGCTAATAGAAACAAAGCTGTAATCAAAATCCATGGCACCCTTTGCTGCTCTTTTCATCTTTCATCTATGCCCATTACTAGAACTAAATCATTTTTTCCTTGCCTTTAGAGATAAATGGCATCTGTCCTGGACTTCAGATGGCATTTATGCTGACCACTGTGTATATTAGGTGCCCTAATGATAGAATAAACTTTGTGAAAATAAAACATGATCAGACAGCTGCATTACCTTCAGATGACTGTCATTTTCTCTCTTCTTGCGGGTCAGATTCAGATGTGCTCTCAAAACATGTTTCTGTGTGTAGGAGAGAAAAAAAAAATTGTACCACAGAATGTATATTAGGAAATAACCTTATTCCATCTGTACATCTCATCATGTTTCCTTTACCTTCTGGTCCACACACTTCTGGGGGTTTTTTTACCCCCCCCCAACTCCCTGGCTTCCTTTGCCTGCATCACTGCTGTGTCGCTTCCTGGCAGTATCACCAAACACCTACTCTACAAGACTGACACTGGGTGCCTGAACCAGCCACGTAGCGAGGGGAAGGTTGACCTTCTCAGGTGAACCTCAGAGAGAAATAACCCGTTTCTGACTTGGGAAAACCAGTCTGCAGTACACTCTTGTCAGGTATTTGCACTCTATTACATATGGATACATTTTAGGAAATGTTTGAATGGAAGACTCTATGTCTGAATACTTCATAAATTCACGAGCTCTCTGTACTAATACTGGACTGTACAAAAGCATAATTTATGGGCATTTCTGAGTTCACTTACTGAATTTATACTGGGAATTTTTCCCATTCTGTTCCCTGTTTTTTCTTTTTAATCCTTATTCAAGTTGAAATGGTCATTTTTCTAGTGAAGTTGTTTTTAATAGTGCTGCTTTTCTTTCTGTTCACTCTCACCTAGGGAGGCTGTGAGATAGACTGTTAACCCTCATTAAACAATCTGAACAAATTTTGCCATTGCTGATGTGAACTCTGGTTTGGAGTGTACTCCCATACACCTATAAAGGGAAGCTTAAAATTTAGTGAAGGTATTCTAAACCATTGATAGATTAATTTTGAAACAGGGTTGGTGAGGGAATGTTAAAAATCTGTAAATGTCTACCTGCTGCTTCAAAACTGTTAATGTCTGTGCAAAGTTTCACAAGATGGTTGCTAACGTGATGCAGACATTATAATGGTGTGTTTCACTGGTGGATGGATACGGATAATAGTGTTAGGTATGAATTGACCTTCTAACTGAATTTTCTGATGCATAATACATACCTACCAGATAAAGGTATGCTTGAAGGGTGCTCGGAATATATTGCTTTTGTAATCTACAAATCATTTCTTTTTATTTAGGTGCAAATGTAGTTGACAAATGATAAGGAAAGGGTTCTGTTAAGCCCAACAGAGAGCTAAGGCACAGTCTTCATTAAAGTGGTACAAAGACCACACCATCTGCTCCAGCTAGTCCCAGCTCTCACTGGGTTTGTTTGCTCAGTAGTTCCTGCTGGCTGAAGCCACCTGTTCACTTAATTAGAAACACGTTCTTAAAACACTGCGTACGACAAGCTCTGTGTCTCTCAAGACTTGGGCTTCTCGGGCACAGAAGCAAGTTGCAAGTAAGGTGAAACTTTGTTCATGTCTTGAGTTTGGAAAACTGAATAAATGGAAAGGAGGAAATACGGTGTTTCATAAAACACTTCACCAAATTTTGTTTTGCTGGGGGTAGAAGACAACGTGTTTACTTCTACCTCTTTTTCACTGGTAGTTTATTTGGCCCTGCTGCACTCTGTTAAGTCAGTTCTGCATTTCACTAGCATGAAGGAAAGTTGTGACCTTGCAATCAAAGGTTAAAGGTAAAACAAGAGAAAGTACAGCGTTTTGAAGTGTGTGTTTGGTTGGTTTCACTGTCATTATACAGCAAGATATAAAATGAAAGCAAAAGTTGCATTTGAAACTTGCATGTACCAAAATACAAGAGCAAGTTCTCAAATCTGACCTAACACACTCTTTCTTGTCAATCAAAGTACAAAAGATGTTTTTAGGCACAGGGAAGTAGAACAGGGAAGTAGACCTCGTTAGAATTGTAATTTACTACTTTGCAAAAAGCAAGTCTACATGACCTACTGATTTCAGAGACATTTCAGTCTCCCCAGAAAAGATAAAAGTTCTACTTGGTTTTCTTTTCCACTGGATAACTGCCTGAAAGCAAATAATATCAATAATATATCTGCCTGTCTTACTGGGAGAGCTGAGACCGGTCTGGGCCCCCCTAAAAAGGAAAGGTTGCTTAAGAACAAACAAGAGAGTATTGACATGAAAAATTAGGCACTTAAAATCCAGTTTCTGTGCCAGTTAGGACATGGGGATACTCTGTAGCTGGTTTTGTTACTTTCCTTCTTCCTAGACCTTACTCTTTAGGAACTATATAACTGGTTTGATTTTATAACTGCTTAACTGCAGCATTTGGTCCACTGAGTTCAAGAAGTGGATTGGGATTACTGGAACTGTGCATAATAAATTGGTTCGTGTTCACCTCTGCTTTGTTTTATGAAATTTCTGGGTTTGCCATTGTCTGGAAGGATTTGCAGGGTAGAATTCTATCTCAGCCACGCACACGCACATCCCCGTGCAGGCTTTTCCACCTGAAATTGTACAACCCAACAGCAGCTTCAGAAAAGATCAGAACTTCAAAAACACATGTTCTTCAGATTTGTTTTGCTTAACTGTAAGATTGGATCATTATTATATTAAGAAATACATGATAATTATTTTTTTTAGTGTTGAAATAGATTATTCACTACTGGACCTGCAGAGTCTGTCTCTGTGTAACTTCATTGCTTGCTTTTGTGCTAGCAATCTTAATGAATTGGTTAATTAGTTAATGGGTCTTGAAGATAATAAACCTTCACTAAGAGTTTAATATTAATAATTACTATTATCATTACTAAGTATTACTCTTGCACTGCAGTAGGGACTGGATCATGGCTGCTGCTACAGAAGATACAGTGGAATTCACAGTATCTCTTAATTTTGTCTTCTGTTTAACTCAAGGCAGTTTCTGGCTGCGATGAGGGAGAAAGAGTTGAATCACATAAGTGAATTATTCCCTGTTGGAAGCTCAACAGTGTATACAATACTTCATGACCAGTCTTATTTCTTTTTCCCTCTAATCTCTCCTGGTACTGTACTCTCATGATGTTGCAGCTGTGAATTATTTCTTGCATTCTGTAATTACCTATCCTATTATATCCAGTTTCCTTTCCAGTCATGCTGTAGTTATTATTCTTGCTGTAGTTATTATTCTCTTTAACCCTGCAAAGTCCCTCTGGGGTCTGTCTTAATTTTGGAAGTTCTAGGGCTGTATTTTCTTCTGATTTCACTAGTAAATCAAATGTCAGTGAAATTCAGTATAACAGGTCAAGCACAAATAGATAACCTGTTATCCTTTGTGTGACCAGCAGGTTTATGTTTCTGTGAACTGATGGGGGTGTACTTCTGCTTTTTACTTTGGTCATGATCTATTTATCCAAATATAGCATGTGGCTTAACAAGTTTGGCCATTTCTACAGATGCAGATGATGAAGGATGTGGGCCCTGTCCCTTTGATGAACCAAGGACCCAGTCCAGTCCATTGACACTCTGTGAATTTACAAGGGTCAGCTGCGTACCCCCTTTCTTTCATGCCATTGCATCTGAGGACAAAGATCAGAAAAGGTATTTTGAGTTGTCGTCTCTGAGCGACTCAGGAGTCAGCAGTAGGTTGCTCTTGCCCAGGTGCAGTCAGATGTGGACGACGTTCTTCCAGAGGTCTGGAACAGAGCAGGATGAATTTTTATGGGTAGTTAGAATATAAAAGCTGTCGACTATGGAGTCTGAAGCATAAGAAACGATGATAGAAGAAGATAATTAGAGAAGCTATTTTTACTGAGATACATGTTTTCCTGTCTGCATTTCTTTTTTTCCAAAATTGTAGAGGTTTAAATTCAAAAAGCAAAGTGAACAACATTGTTAATGGAAGAACCACCGGTTGAGTAATACTCAAAGATTGCCATGATTTTTTCCTCCAACTGCTTTAATTGTCTGTTTCAGCAGTTCTACGGTTGGCAAATACCTTTAGTCACATACATTATACTAGAAAATTGACAAGTACCTTTTACACATAAAATAAGTTGAAACATACATCGAGAATTTGTTATTTCTCTTTAAATACCATAAAATATGGATGAATTCTAACAAAGAGGTGAATGTATCTGAATAAAATTGCTTCTTTGTATGTCAAGTTGATACAGCAGTTACCATGGTAAACAAACATTGTACATAAATGCTTAAATAAATAGTTGTATATTTAGAAGGGTAGCAAGCTGTTAACCAAGATTTAGACACTGATAAATAAGATCCTATAGAGAATCCCGGTGCTTTCAGCTATCTGTATATCTATTCAATTAGGAAGCTTACAATTCAATGAAACCAAATAGTTCCAGCCTTTAATTGGAGGCTGGAGAAGCAGGTGAAGGAGAGGGAATAACAATAAGCATCACAGAAGGTTTTGAGAGCAATATGAAGTATTTAGCAACCACAGAGTTTACCATCACGATATAATTCTACTGTGGACATTTAAATAGAAAATAAAAATCAGTTCTGATGACAAGTTAAATCAAATATTTCAACACAAATCATTAGTTTTAAAATAATACACCCTGAATGTTTTTTTTTCTCCCCAGAAGAAGATTAAAGACATCTCCATTTAGATTATGGGGTAGCGTAGTGCTGCAGCTAAAGACAGAAGGTGATGTCAGACTGACTTAAACAAGAAAGGATTTGGCATGAAAAATAAGCAAACAAAATGAATCATTTAGGTGCTACCTCACAACATTTTAAAATAGTAGATTTCTGAAATTATTCATAAACATCATTGTTCTTGTATTCCGTGCTTTATCATATTAGATACTTGTTTATGTTTCAAGGCGAGTCAGGGATTGTATTTTGTAGAGTCTTGATTCTAACCATGCTTAGCTGCTCATACATTCTTTTCCTTTTCCTTTGAACTCCTATCTCTGCAGGTTTGTCCTAAGGCAGTTATGTCGTGTACCTCGTTACTCCTCTCATTTAGCCATGGTATAATAAGGAATGATTCATATTAACAGCATGTTAAAATAACTTATCCTAGTTTCTCTATCAGCAGTCCTGCTGTTAGACCAGTAGCCCCAGCTAAGTACTTACACGCTTCTCCTGCCAAGATCTTACCAGTGGTTTTCTGTACGGGTGATTATATGGGCTCAACGTCCTTATGCTCTCTTTCAGTTTTAAATTACCATTAGGACTGTATCCCATGTGCTTCTAATGAATTAACCAAATAATTAATGACCGTCCATGCTGTAGTGCCATCATCAGTGCGGCGGTTTTTAAGTCGTTTTATTTTGTGATTATATGTGGTCACTCAGAGGAGCCATCATTGAACCTTGCATTTGCTATAAAAGTAGGTTTCTGTAGGAAAAAGAATAATTGTTATTCATGTAGTAGGTAACTTGTTCAAGATTAATGTCTGTTTGATGATGGATCCTGCTTCATCTGCAGCAGTGCTATTTGGGAATGATTTAGTCACAAGCCAGTGAAAAATCTTCTCGTTGTTGAACAAAGATTTTCCACTTCAGAAAACAATGAACTTGGTGTTGTATCAACCCCCCTCAAAACAACTGTAAATGTTTACATTTTTGCTCACAGTGAGGAGCAATACAGAAAGAACTGTAAAACAACTGAAGTTTGTTCAGATCAGAAATACAGCTGATTTTTATTTTTTTTTTAAATCTTGTATTGATCTCATCAGTGGTTTGGATTTTTTTCAAGTAACTATAGTCCCTGACCAGCATAGCACAGAGAGGTTGACTGCTCCCTGAGTGCTGGGAGCCATCTGGGATTCCCACAGGGACTCTCAGAGCTGGGCTCATCCCACTGCTTCCCAACAAAGTAACAGGAGGGGAAAGCTCCGGACAAGACCAGCCCGCAGGCACCCCTGTGAGAAAGGAGCAGGGCTGAAATCATCAGGAACAAGGATTGGGAACCTGGTGAACATGACCAGAGTGAAGCAGCCCCATCACTGCCAGCCATGTCCATAGTGATGAGACAGGGCTGAGGTCAGGCCAGATTGGAGTATGGATTAAGAGGGTCCATGACCTGATACAAGGCTGTAGCTCAAGTAGGAGCAAGGGCAAGAGCCTCAGCTAAAAGCACCTCTTACAGGCAGGGCCTCAGCCCAGGGCCCCCTCAGTGCTCTCCGAGAACTCCTCTCCAAGGGGGAAGGAGGCAGCCTGCAGCCCCACAGGAGCTAAGCTGGTCCTGAGTCCCAGCAACAGACCTGCTGGGAGCATGCACTCAGCATCTTCATGCACAACCGAAGACTCACAGTGTTCTTCCCATCTAAAGTCATCCTCACAGTCTTCTCCAGTGTTAAGTCAAATTAGTTGTTATTTATCTCATGTATGAAATACTTCAAAATTGGCAAACCTATATTCTGAGGTCAGAAGGAGAGTCATCTCCAAACTCTGTGATTCTGTTTGCTACTGGATTTATTCAAGAGTTACTGCGGTGCAGATAAATACAGTTTCTCATTATTATCTTTTCCAAATAACTGAAAATGTAGCACTCATTTCTCACATGTTTCACCATCATTATGTTTTATTTTACTCGAGGAAAACCAAATAGAGAAAAAAAAGGCTTTATGCATTCAACAATCTCAGTTGCAGTACGTATGTAGTGCAACAGAAAAAGACATACAGATGATTTATCCAATTGTAATATTCTTTGTAATATTTTTATGCATTTTGAATGGGCTAATATTTAATTGTCCCCAGAGTAGATATTTTTAGTAAATTTGTCACCGTTTGTCTACCCATTGCCTTGTTCATCTAGGAAAGATATTTCTGAGAGTGAATAATTTGTGAGTATAAGCTGATAGTCATATAGGTCCAATTCATTATTCAGACACTTATCCTAGATAAGAGTTCCCAAGTATAAAATTGATAATACTTGCCATTGTAGATTAAACTCATCTTAGGTTTTGACCTACTACCAGCTTTCATGCTGAGTATCCTTTATGTGAAATTAATAGCTCTGGAATATTTATGTGGTTTACAACTTTAGAAACATCTTAGAGCTTGCAAATCTTTGGCAAGATCAGCTGTTTTACAATTAGAGAGGGAGAAGTTAAGAAGGAGGAACTGCATTATTCTAAAATGAAGTCCATGTATCACAAGTTTGGGTACCATGGCAACATTGTGCTCAGAATTGCCCTTGCCATGTATTCCCCGTATGTAACCTTCCCTATAACCTGTATCAGTTCTCATGCACTTGATCTTACATGTTCTGATTTGCATGTGACAACCATTCCCATTTCCCTGAATCAGTCTTTATAGTCCAAAGAATCTGTGAAAGTGAAATGACTCCTTACATTCTGTCTTTGCCTGTACAGATCACAACTTAGTTTCATCTGCCATCATACCGTCACTACAGAGAGATTTTTCAGCTTCCCAGGGAATGGCTCACTTTTATTGCCTGTCATGACAAAGCTGAATAATGTTGTGCAATTCAGACAGCTTAGCAACTCTGTTTGGTTTGGATTTTTTTAACGGAGAATAGATAACCAGCAAGTTGAATTGTTCAACTCTTGAAGCATTTTATTTTACTTTATACCATCGATTTTTCTGTCTTGTAAATTGGTCCCAATTCAGGACAAAATTAGATCTCTCATCTTAAAGACAATTGAGATTCCCTAGGACAGTTCAGAAGGAGTTTTGCCAGGAACTTGATAACCATAAATGGCACAAAAAGCTACCTGCCATTATGTACTTGATACATCCGATGAATGCCCTGGGGAAATAACTAACTAAATTGTGGCTAAATAACAAAAACCTAATTAATTACTATTTGTGTTTTCTTCCTAGGACATAAACTCATTTAGAACTGCCATTACTTGTTGGGTAAATATATTCTGAGAATAATAAATGTATAAGATTATTCACTGTTCAGAGTAAATACATGATTAGTAGTTGTCAAAACGCGTATTCTTGACAACAATAGGGCCTAACAGCTGCTTTGCTGCACTGTGCCAAGCCTTGCTCAGGAGCTCCTCAGTTCATGGACCAGTGAAGCAATAGACAATAACAATTCCCTTGCTGCCATTCCATTTTGCAGAGTCACTGTGGATGCCAGGTGTCACCGACACGTGAAATACTAATAGTTCTTTGGCAGGCTTCTGGAAAATAACTGAGAATCCAACAAACGTTGTAATTGCATGCCGAGGGGGATGTTTCAGTGCAAATCCAAACTGATTCCAGTGACATTAAATAATGTGTACAACTGGTTTCACTGAGAACGTTTTTCATGTATCAGGCTTTTTAATACGGGATTCAGAGCTCTTGGATATCATTGGTGTTCTGCATACTTGGTGTGGCTCAGTGTATATCAATTGGTACAAAAATGCAGAATTCAATGGGAAGTATTCAATGAAAAAAAAGCCACTCTAGGTATAACATGGAGGACGCGTGGAGAGGCTTCCCTGAACCGTACTGCTCAGTTTTAGGAAGTTACTATTCAAATGGAAGTGTCTACAGCTCTTAAAAGCAGTCTCAGCATGTAGGTTTGGCTACCTCCTCTAATACTATGTGAACCATCAAGACTAGAGAAGGTTTCCCCAGCTTGAATTTCTCTTAAGGGCTTTCCCATCCCTTACCAGGGCAGAACAAGGACAGCTGGCAATTGGAGCGCTCTTGTCTGGCAACCTTTCCACAAGCAGTAACTTAGTTTGGTAGAAAAGGTACTAGCAAGAGTTTTTGGACTATGAATCTGGTTTTGTCATTAAAATCCATCCAGGGAGGCTGCTTTCAGTAACTATGGATTTTATTGGATCTCCTGTTACGATGCTTCATAGGAATTCAAGTTTTAGTTTATATAAAACATACCCCTTTCAGAAAAAAAATAGAAATGCTTTGGAGAAACTGGTATCATCAATTATACTTAATTGAGAGAAATGGGGATGCAAAGATTGATCTCGTCTTTTCATTTTATGACACTTATTTTTTTCCATACAACTAGTAGAAAGGAGTGAAAGCAGTTCCAAAGTCTTAGCATTCTGTCAGAGAAGGTTTCAGTATTTCCTTTGATAAAGGAGGTAAATTGGAAAGAAGGAGAAGCTTCAGTTAAATCTTAAAGTATGTACTTTAGCGTTTCCACTCGTGTCATTGTGTTTTGAAGATCTGAAGTTCCACTGTTTGCCTCTTTATGTGGTAGTTTACCAAAAATAATGAGTATTCTGGTGTTTGCACTTGATGTTGAGTAATGATGCTGGTTTAGAAAGATGTAGTTGATTTGTTAACTCGTGGCATATTGTAACATGTTCAAAACCGGTTGGTTTGGGGGATTTTGGTTTTTCTTTCATTTTGCTTTGCACTGGAAAATCAGGTGGGAACTATTTTCTGAATTTCTAACCGAAAGGGCTGAAACATTTCAAATGATGGTTGGGTTGTTGTGTTTTTTATCTAAATGCATGAGAATGCTTTATGCAATTCTTGTCTTCCAAGATAAACTTCAGCTTGAAGAAATCATTTGTAGTGGTTACATATCAAATTTCCTGAAAAGAGATCTAAAAGATCTAAAAAATCTGTGTCCAAGCCCTTAACATGGGAGTATTTTTAATATTTTTTCAATGTGCAAATAATCTTACCAATTGTAAGAAAATCCCAAGCGTTGCAAAGACCGTGCCATTGCTTCAGCAACAGCTTTCTTTACAATTTACAGTCAGCTCATGTCAATATCTTCATTTCCATGCTGTAATTCTAATTACCAGAACTTATTATACATAGTACATGCATAAATTATATGTCAGACCATTAACAGTTCTTTTCTCAGTTCTAATATTTTAATACGTAATGATTTATCACATCTCTTCCTTTGTTAATTTTTCTTCTATCAGATGTGAATGTCACAATTCTTAAAATACTGTAGTGCTTAAAAAGTGCCCTGAGCACAAAACATGCAGCGGCAGCTCCTGGTAACTCAGTGCCTTAACCCATAAACGTTAACATCATCTGGCAAAGTGAGTTCCTGTTACCTCTTGGGCAATCAACAGAATTTTTTATAGACAAAATATGTTCCAGTGTTAATTAGAGTTCCTTCCCAAAGGACATCAAGGTGACTTATATGCCATTAATGCATGTAAGATATATATATATACATTTAATTTACTCCTTTTAGTTTATTAGTGCAGTTACTAAAGGAATTAATGATATTTTAAGTATGAGGCTGACAAAATCAGTGCATCTAATAAATGCTTTAAATTGTGTTATTATTCTTATATCAGAAAACAATAATAAAGTCCTCTATTAAGAAAATACAACTATCTCTCCTTTAAACACCTCACTTCATTAAAACTTAGGCCGTGGGCTTAGCAGGAAGCTGGTACTTTAGAATTTCTGGAAAGGAAAATTCAGTGGGGGAAAAAAAAAGAAGAAAAAAAACCCCGCATTTATTTTGCATATGTTGGGGCCAAGATGGAAGTTGAGTGCACCTAGTGTCAGACTCTGTACCAACGGGTTGTAAATAAGTAAACCTGAGACAATTCACTTTGATTAGTTAGGAGTGTCCAAAGCAATGGAAGTTCAGAGAGCTGGTCAGTTGTCAGGTGTTGAAACAGTCAGATGGTTCCCACAGAGTAAGGTGGCTGCAATGGTCACCGGTACAACAACAGATACATTTCCTCCAGAAAACAGAAGCTCATCTGGTCCTTGCAACATGTGTTAACAAAAGTGCTGGCGCTGTGACAGTGCAGAAGTGATACAGTTTGGAGAAACTGCGAGAGAAAGGGAAGAGGCAGTATTATGGTGTCAGTATGTCTAGAAGGGGGAGAGAGAAGGAAATTGTTTTCAAGGCTGGCTGTCAGGAAAATGTTTTAGGACGCTATTTCTCAAATTGAGAAGTTTGGAAAAAAAATCTCAAGATAAATGAACAGTAGCCCATAGTATGATTGTACACAACAGGAATAGGAGAGAAAAGGAAATATGGATGTGATGTTTACTTCTCCAAGTTATATAACTCCCAATTATATATTTAGTCACTGTTTGAATGTCTGTGATTTTCCTGTTGAGCTGTCCTTTTCCTCTGCACACTGTCTGCTGGGGCACAGCTATATTAATTAGAGGGCAAAATCCGAAAGACACTGTGTATTTCAAGTGACACAGCAGATGCAAGGAGCAGATCAGAGGTAAAACTGAGACTAGGTCCTTGCTTTCATAATGACAAATACACGGTGCAGTGCAGACATCAGACTTGATGTAGCCTACTACACCTAGGCTAACTACGATGCTGAAACTCTGAGTACTTACCCTAGAACAGAAAAAGACACTTAATCTCTGTGTGATTCTTTTGTTTCAGAAAGGAAAATTATCTTCAGTTGTGAAGGTATTCAAAAATTGTCATATTTTTTCAAAATAATGTTGCAAATAGCAGGAAGGAAAAATACTGTAGTCTCTGAAAATTGTGTTTACCATAGTGATGTGGGACAAATACTGTTTGCATATTGCATTACCATCGAAGAGTAATGGCATATTTACTACACTGATACTAAAAGCAAACACTTTAATATTTGTAGTTATAGTTTCCATTTTTGCTTTTCTTTTTTTCCTGAGGCACTGCAGAAAAAAAAGATGAAAATTAAAAAAAGTATTGCTTTATGAAAAATTGCAAGTGTTGTAAATTACAAGTGTTGCTAGAGTTCCTTTGAATTATTCAGTGTTTTTTTAAGGTTTTATGCTCTGTGTACAACAGTGTCTATATTTATTTGATCTATTATTTTTATATAGTTGTCTGACACTTCTTTATGAAAAAGAATAAAAGATGTGAAGCTTATCTGTGATGTCAAATTTTTATCATGTCCAAACAGTTTATGGTTCCGCGTGTTTCAGATCAAAGAATTGCTAGATTATGTTTTTATTTGTTTGGTTTAATCTAACCAAGAGAAATAGTATTTTAGAGCTCATTTTACATATACATATATTTGGCAAATGAGGTGAGAAGTTTAATTGTTGATGCTTAGTGCAATATTTCTTCTCTAAAAATATTGAGGGGGGAGATAGCTTTGGTTTCAGAACTTGGTTTTCTATTAAATAAAGAATTAGTAGCAATATATAAATCTTATTTTGCTAATACATTCACAAGGCAAATAGCTTCTTCTGGGGAAGAGCAGGAGTAAAGGATGTTAATTTGAGTTTTTAACATTATTGGTTGATAAACTTAAGTAGTAACATTTAGTTACAGTGGTTACAATACTGCTTTTGAATCTGGCGGCTGTTGTCTTTATTTTGTCTATTCATTGTAGTTTAACATATTATGAATATTCAGTGTAGTTCTTAGTTTATACCAGCCGAGGCTCTGGTGCTGTGGTTTTGTCATTACACCCAAGAAGCTAATGACACACCGGCAGTGAACTTGAATAGCTTTTCCTGGGTTGAGTTTCCCCAAGTTTTGAAATCTGTCTTTATTTGCAGAAAGTGTTTGCATTATCTTGGGATTTCAAATCTGTATCTGTTGTATTCTGTATATTCTGGCAAGTGTATTCAGGGCTACAGTATCTGTTGGATTAAATTATATGAACTAAGATTGTAAATGGAGTTGGTGAGAAAATCAGTATGTTTTCTAACAGCGGGCAGGAAGACATTCTTGTTTCCATTGGTGTTTATGCTTTTGGATTTTTTTTTTCTGCAAGTATCTCGCCTCTGGTGTAGCTTTTGTGTGCCTCCATGCATCTTGCTCCTGCCTGTGTAACAACAGACATACAGCTTTTCATTTGAAAATATACAGATCTCAAATGCTTCCTCAAGGAAAACTCCTGGAGACTATAGTTCTTAGCTTGCCACAGATTAAATAGCCTTTTCCAGTTTATCACATACAGAAACATTTCGAAAATAACTTATTTATAAAGAAAGTGTCTGAGGCTGTTCAGTTAGGGGGAAATATGTCACTTGCTTTTAGGTCCAATAAAGGTGTATTCTTTTGGGAGTGCAATAGAAGAAATGGCAAATAGATTGACTATATGCACCTGCAAGAAAAACTGTCAGGAATAAAAGTGTTACACAGTACTTTGCTATCCCTTGTGAGAGACAAAGAACTGTGCTGGAGAAATATTGAGTCCACACTGTTACTAGCAAACCTGCTATGTGACAGTTTCCCAGCTTCTGTTATAGCCCTGGAAAATATTTTATTGTCTAATGCATGAATTGAATTTTATGTCACATATACATTGTTTAGAAAGGAAATATTTATATTTCACATTTCCAGGGACCATCTACATAACATTTTTTAGTGATTCAAGGTTGGTAGGAAGTTTATGTGTATGGAACATTTCCCTCTGTGTTCCCCCCCATTGTATAGACCATTAGTGCTGGGGTAGCATTACTTCTCTTACCTCCTTTTGTCAGTTGAGCTTTAGGGTCTCATGGAAGCAAAGAATTCTTTCTACATCCTGTCTGCAACATTTTTTTATACCTGTTTTTGTATGTAAATTGCCTCTGCATTTAAGCTGTATCTTTAGAAAATCATGGAAGTTGACTCAAATCTGCTTCTTTGGTGGAAAAAAACATCATGTGATTTTGCTCTCTTGCTTGTTTGGGGTTAGAAAATCTGTAGCTTTTCATAAGTGTCAGAATATATATAAAATGGATAAAATTTTGACCAGTCAAGAGAATGTTCATCCTGGAAAAGCCTAAAACTTCTGTGGTGTATCATTAAAATTCTGAATGCCAATTCACATATTCTGTAGTGATTCTTAAAAATAAAACATAGGAGGTTTTTTAATTTAAAAACCATAACTTAGACTAAATTTGTCTAAATCTTTGTTTGCCTACCCTTCTATTATGAAAATTCATCATGATTTAAATGAATACTGGGTCATGGGCTCACTTTTTTTAGATGGTACATGAGACACAGTAAATTAAAAAGCATAAGATACGTGTCCAAATAGAATGTGTATTTTGAGTCTCTACTGAAAAGTAAGCCAAGCCTATTGGATGTGTTTCACTGAGGTGAACTGAAGGAGAGCAATTGTATCCCCCATTTACATCTTGAAACCACTGACTTTGTAGCAACTGCTTAGAAAAGAGGAAAAAGGTGTCCAAATCATCTTGGCTGTCATTCATGGTAGGATAACCTGGGATAACTTGGACAAAGTAGAAATGAAACTGCTACCAAAACTAGTGTTTAACTTTCTTATGTGTTGGTTAAGTGCAGGGAAGGATCGAGCTTTTAAAGCTAGCAGATGCTTTATCTAAACTTGCATTGAGGTGGATACTTCCTTTTAGTTTGAGCTCCTGTTTGTTGGAGTTCTCATTCAAGTGTGAGCTGTCAAAGTTTCTGTCTTTTCTATTTGCTAAAACTTTGAGAGATGCAGTTGTCACCTTCGGGAGTTGGTTGAGCCTGACTGACTAAGGCATATCAAGTCTATCAGCCATTCTCTGTCTCTTGCTGCTCTATCTTTACCTGTTTGAAGAGAGAATGGATAGAAATTGTTCCTATCTCATACACAAAGGCACAGAGTATTGCCTGCCCTATACAATCGAGGTCAGAATCTGGCCTTCCTGAATATGATGTGAAATAAAAAGAGAGGAATCTTTGCCATGCGTTTATTTTTGAAAGAGTCTTACCTTGTACTGTCCTGCAAATAGGATTGGACATCTTTTCTTTGTCTTCATGACAATGCTGAATTCGAACTGGAGCCATCCAAAAATAAAATGCACTGTTTCTTTAGAAAGTAAGGGCAATCACAAGCAGAAACCATTCCTCCAGCCACTGTGTAACCAGTTAATTCAGGTCGATACCTGGCTTTGTGTATTTTCCTCTTTGAAATTAATGGGATTTATGAATGAAACCTTAAAAAATGTTCCTGAAAATCTCAGTCACAGTCTTCTTCCTGGAGATTCCATTTCTTCTTTAGGTTGTATTGCTTCCTGCCCTAATTTGCTCTGAATTCAAATTCCTACCATTCTGTTGCCTTGAATAACAGAGAAAGCATTGTGAGAGGGAAATCCTGTCAGGTGATGGAGTTAAGTGTTATGGAACTGTAAATTAAGTGTTTAACCTCTACACAGAGCTGCAAAGAGGGATTATTTGTTGTGCTTTCTCTCTTTTTCATTGGACATTTCTGGCACCGCTGGTTTCTTTGCCTGTAATGACAAAAGAGGGCTCACTATAGACTGGAGTGGACTTCTGGCAGTAATAGAGCGGCAATTTTAGATTTGGATTAATTTAGTACTGAGCATTATCAAAACTTGATAGCTACATTGACTGTATCTGTATTGGTCCTTTGCAGCATAGCACATATTTGTACTTTCTGTTAGATTCGTTGCAGTAGCTGCTAAGTGGGTTGACTTTGAAGCCTGTTACAACAGTTCTTCTCAGAAATCAGAAAATATTTTACATAAATACAGTAATAAATAATAAGTGGATGCAAATATGATACAGGCACAATCCCCAATTCGTAGTCCTGATTTTCCTTGGACTGCTATTTCAGACCAAGCATGTGTCATTCAGGAGAGAGGTAGAAATTTTACACGACCCTCCTAGTAAATATTTCTGACCATCTTCTTAAGCTACATTATCTCCTTAGGAAAGATGGATTTCTGCAAAGCTTCCTCTTGTCCAAAACTGTTAGTCTGAGCCAATCTGTCAGTGGAAATGCCACCACCTGATCGATGGGACAATGTGTGTCAAAAGTTTCAGACGATTCAACTCTAGATATGGATGTCAGGTATTTACAAAGAGTTGTCTGTGATCAGGACATAGAAGGAGAAATCTTAAATGCAAAAAATACTCACTGAATGCAGGTGGCTTGGTATTATAATCTTAACAGCTGCCTATGAGCAGTTCCTTTTCATTGTATGAAATAGCAATTTATTTTCACTATTACTGCTCATTAGAAAGGTAAAAAAAAAGATCTGTATTTTCAGATGTTACAGATTTGGGATTCTAACCTGGCATCATACAGTTGGGAGTAGTTGCAGTCTTAAGCCTCTTCAGTGGAAATCTCAGCAGGTAAAAAGAAATATTACTGTAGGTTTTTAGTACGGGTTTATAGCTGTAACTCGGGTAAGATCATCTGGGAAGTGCTTACAAGCAAGAACAGCTCCCCACAACCTGACACATTCTCTGTGTTTTTGGAGAACTAAATCTCACACTATTTGAGTGATTTTGCTGGAATAATCCCAGTGCTTTGTCTTTGTTGCAGGCCTCTCGCTGAGAGCACTGAGACAGAATTCCATTCTGAGCTCTGAGGCAGGCACAGGGACAATTCTCGCTGTTACCCCAACTGCTTTTGTGGGAAGCAGAACTATCCAGTTCTGGTTTTGTGGAGTGAAAGTGGGAGCAGAAACCACTAACTTTTCAGTCTTCAGTAGAGTATATGGAAAACGTGTCTCTGGCCTCCCATGGGCTGGTACAAAGGTAACAAGGCTTTGCAGACGCTGTCTGCATTCCCTGTCAGGATCAACTGCTCTGTGAGCACAATCAAACAAA
>JANHFX010012088.1:0-119016 GCA_027560015.1 Chloroceryle amazona | reverse complement strand
TACCCTTATGGCCCACAGCAGTCAAACAAAGCCAAGGAATGAAAACACAACAGTCACAGTCGCTTTCCAAAAGCCCATTTTTCCAGGGAACATATATGGAAATATTTTAATTACTTGTTTAAACCAGCCATAGACTTCCCACATGCTTGACTCATTTGACAGAGCCGTGGATGCCTGCAGCAGTCTCACCACTTTCTGAAAGCAGCTCCTTGCAAGGGACTTAGAGTTCCTTCTGCTGCCTGTGGCTGGCTTCAGACCCCACAGACCACCCAGTGCCTGCAGTTGGCAGAGTCCGGCTGCGTAAGAGGTTAGAGTGCCAAAGTTTGGTTACTCTTAACACTGAGCAAGAATTTCGTTCAGACAGCTATTTCTGAGGGATATCTACTGAAATAGGCATGTCCAGATTCAGTAGCTCACAAAACAAGAAAATTCATAAAAGCCCCATGGAACAAGTGTCACATAAATGAGCTAAACAGAAGCAAATGCATTTAGAAGCCAGTGTTTGCTGGAAGATTTGTAATCTAGCCAGCATTTGTTGCACTGCTCCTATTTCTGTATGCAGCCATAGGCTATGCTGCAGTCGAAGCCACCAAAGAGTTGAGTGCCCAGGAACATAATAGGACCATTGCCATCAATTTTGGTGAATACAAGACTGAATTTAAATTGAAACCTAAAGAGCAAAGAGCATCCTCAGCTAGGTTTTCATCTCACCTTTAAGAGGAACTAGTCTCTCACCAAACCTCCACATGTATAAATGTACATAAGAATGAAAATGAGACCCCCTGCAATACCAAAAATCAAGATCTCAAAAAAGCAGCCAACCAAAAAGCCCACACCAGAATGCACCAACCCCACACACCATACCAACAACACTCACCCTGACGTGCCTCAAACCATGCCTTGCATTTCTTATGGAGATAAAGGGGGATTTGGGTTTTGTTTGGTTAGGGTTTTCTTGGTTGAAGGTAAGAATACCACAGACCTGCTTCAACAGGAAAAAGCTTGTCCAGAAATCCTGAAGCTGAACATTCTAGTTCATTACTCAATATTTTGGTAACTGCAGTAGTTGCTTTCTGCTGGAGACAGAAATAAACCTTTTAAGTCTACAGTAAAAGTAGACTTAACGAGTGAAATGTTGAAAAGCACAGCTTCAGACACCTATATAGTCAGAGAAAGGTCAAATGGGGCATTTTGCTAACTAGTTGTAATACATGCACGAGTGGCTTCCCGTTCAGAAGCGTTCCACCCAGCTCTTACTGCTTTGGCCAGCAGAAATGGATTTCCACAGTTTCAGTCCTTGAGCAGCCCTGCTGCTGGAGGAAGGATAAAAACCAGATGAACTGGTGGTTATATAGTCCAGCATGTTCACCTACATGACACCCCCCATTACATTATCTCAAAGCCTTCCCAAAGCACTAGTTAATAACCAAGCTTTCCCTTACATGACAGGTGAGCTATTTTCAGCCTTAAGGCCTGGCAAGTCAAAGGTTAAATTTCACTGTCCATATCATACAGTAACAAAACGGCTCAGGGAAACAGGTGGTCTTCAGTTCTGCTTCCCTCTGAACTTGAGGGCAAAACCACACACAAAGTTTATTAAAAAAATAAAACACACCTTATTCAGTAATAAGATCAGATTAAGTACTCCCAATGCTCACAAGCTGGTACAACTTTGGTCCCCTGCAACATCTAGTATCTCTTACCCCAAATAAATATACCCCTGGCAGTGAGACACACGTAAGATCAAACCTAGAGCATGATCTGGTTCCATCTTGCCACATTTTGTGCTCCGTGTGGTTAAGTGATATACAATTGACTGCTCAACATCAAAAAGCATCAATTTGCAAAAGTGGATTGTTACAATTTTGAAAGTGATACTGGAGTCAGTTTCTCATAGAAAGTCAACAGCACTTGAGCATGTATTCATGACATTTAGA
The DNA here is from genome assembly GCA_027560015.1 of Chloroceryle amazona. Lineage (NCBI taxonomy): Eukaryota > Metazoa > Chordata > Aves > Coraciiformes > Cerylidae > Chloroceryle > Chloroceryle amazona. Next base: position 117,079 of record JANHFX010012088.1, on the reverse strand, counting down.
AAAAGAAATTAGGCTGGGAGTTTAAAGAGACTCAAAGGTAGCATTAAGCTTCCAATAAATTCCATGAAAGTTAAAATTAATTCCCTTTAGGTGACATTAAAGAAGAAGTTTCTTAAAAGTTGATATGTTCTAAAATAATATTTTAAGCGCTACCCAGCATGAAGTTTCAATAGCTAAATAACACTTGACTATCACATACAATAGGTCAAGTGAACATAGCATTGCACTGATGCCCGATGTCTTATTTCATTTCCATCTAAGCAATTTTATCATTATCCCCTCTGATATGGTTAGCATGGACCAACCTTCCCCGTAGCAGGAAATGGGAAACTGGAGAGCTAAAAATCCATCCTGCTTCAGCTAAAAACTGAGGAAAGGGTTCAAAATAAAGCCAAACAAATTCACAGAGTGTGGTCAATAGAAAGGAGAGACTATACCATGTAGAATAACTTGTAGAAGAATCAAAAGACACTAAGGAAAATCCATGGCAAAAGGGGTAAGTATGACAGTTTTAAAGTGTAATGAGAGACATCATTACTGCATAAGAAGGAAACAACCACTAATTGTGACAGATTCAATAAATATCTCTGGTTTACATTTTGAAAGAAGCAGGAGGATATACTCATATCACTTGAGAAAGATGAAGTGCTTCATAGTGCAGCTGCAGTCAAGAGCAACTCGGAAAGGGTAACAACAGGAACCCACTGAAAACACCCTGGGACACATTTGACATGCTGGTACTCGTGTCATTACATCTGAAGACAGATAACGCCATTCCAATATCCAAATAAGATAAGGGAAATGACTCAGCTACACAAAGGCAGGTTGAGCTGTGGGTTAAATCTTGCACAAAAAGGAAAAACAGGCCCAACTATTGAACTGAGGAAGAGTTATGGGACAGGAAGGTTTATAGAAGGTTGAGTATATTACCATGCAAAAAATTGACCTTAACAGATGCAAGATATTTTGAGTGGTTTAAGGTGTTTGATCTAATGATGCAGATCATTCCCCAACATCAATTTTCTGCCTGACACAATGAGCTATATGGAAAATGTAACACTTAGGGTAAGCAGTAGGATGGCTCCACAACAGCGGTTGTCATTCAGGAGCTATAGTCAGTTTTGTCACAACTTCTCCAGTAAGGGAGAATAGGCATAACAAGAATCTGGGATAAGCCTAAATACATTGACTACAAGTGTTTGGAGAACTGGTAAATAGTGATCATGTCCTCCAGTCTGGAGAGCTTCAACATGCACATGTCAAGTCCCACAGAAAGCGTTTTGGTACAACTTTGCACCACATGATGTTTCTAGAAAGAGTGTGAGGTTTGCTGCGATGAGGTGCTGAGGGACATGGTTTAGTCATGAGACTGGCAGTGCTGGGTTAATGGGTGGACTGGATCTTGAAGGCCTTTTCCAACCAAAACAATTCTATTATTCTACTTGTGGGATGGGAGATTCTGGTAAGGAAATAAGTCAAGGGGGATGAATAAGTTGTACTGGTCAGTAACAAAACCAGTAATAACACAGTAATTATCCAAGCAATTTTGAAGCAACAAGGCTTTCCAGGATGTATGAAACACAGGAACAGCACTTATTCCCACCACTGCACATGGCAGAAGAGATCATTTCACTGAAATTGCTAAAACTCCTGCTCAGAGATGATGCAGGGAAAATAAAGACAGATGCAAGGGAAAAGACTCAGTATTTGTTTAAAGACCACAATGGATAGTAAGAGAGATCAGTCTATCAAAAAGATTGAAAGGGACTTGTCCTTGAGGATGAGATACCAGCTACTAAAGAACTTCTTAACATAGTAAAGAACAACATAAGCAATGTCTGCAAGACTAAAGTCAGCCAAGTTTAAAAACTGGGCATATATTTTCCCCTCCCCAGCCACCATAAGGAGAAAAAAACCCAGACAAAATACCAGCAACATTATTCCCTCCTCCCCCCAATCCTTAATAAAATATATTTTATGAAGCTGTGTGACATGATTATTACAGATGTTGAGGTTAACAGTTGAAGACCAACCTGAAATGGACTGACTCTTAAATAAGACACATTGCTAACTTCATAGACATGCCCCTTTCCCCTTGTCTTAGGTCTCCTGAAAAACTCTGCCATGAAAATTGGCAGGCTGGTGTAACCTTGATGAACAGAACTGGTTGAGATAAGCTCCTCTGTTAGGAAGCTAAAACTAGGTACAGAATAATTCACAAAGATCCTGTTATTCTATTCTCTGCCTGAAGTTTGTAAACACACACGACTTTGTCTTACTTTGCCCAGCATGCAGTGCTTTTTAGGAAGCAAAACAAAAAGGAGCCTATGACACATTTCTACACCTTCATGAAGACAATTTATACAGCTAATACCAACCCAGTGGGAAGACTCAGAAGAAGTGACAAAGAGCAATCGGAACATAAAAGCTCATTTCTCAACTTCAAAGTTCACCTACACTCACTGCAAAGCACCTGCAGAACTCTGCTTTCCATTGCCCATCTCCCCCAAGCCCCAGCCAAGTCAGTTTTCTATAAGCTGAGGATCTGCCCCAAAGGCTTCAACTAAAACCATATACCAGATACTTAACTCACATGCTATCTTCCAAAGAGGTCTTCTTTTTAGTTTTAGCTGGTATTTCACAGTATGTTTCATTTGAAAGGCTTAAGGTAAATTGCAAGCACTAATTGAGCACATTCAGAGGTATCAATTCACGTACCTTCATTCTCCAAACTCCCTCCCTCTTCTAAACAGGACTGAGGAGGAAGATGGACAATTTTTGGAATGTATATTCAGCAGACTGCAAGGTGCTCTTACCAGAATTTAGTCTTAAGCCTTCCACCCACTCAGCCTTCAACTGTGATGTGGCACAAAGCGAGTCCCAGGCATAAGCAAATCAATATCAGCAGCAAGACCCCACAGCCTGCCCGGCCAAAGAAAAAATTCCCAGCATGCCCAGTACTGACCAGCAAGACTTTACTAATTCCTAAAGATGCTCTAACCACAGAGTAAAAACACCTTGTGCCTGGAAGGCATAAGCTTTCACCAGAGCTGGAAGCCACCAGTGGCAAACAGAAGTGCTACTGCAAGAGCTTCCAGAATATACAAGTCAAAATAAATGGCAAGCTAGTGACAATAGATGAGAGTTGTCCCTGTGGCAGCTCAGCCACTTACAGACTTGAGCGTGATGTGCTTAAGTGGAGAGTCAAGACAGGTCGAGGGGGAAGCACTTCTCAACTCTTTTTAGTCCCATATAAATCTCCACCACTCTTTTGATAGCTGTTCACCTCCCACACCTCACCAGAGAGGTTCTACTTGCCATTAGCCATTTCAGATGCTTAAATTAAGACTAATTGGCTCAGACTCAGAAATCCTGCACCTTGGTCAGGACATGACTGATCCCAGTTCCTCTGAAAGTCTGCATTTCAGACATTCTTATCACTCCCTGCACAGAGCAAAGCTGCTCTTTGAATGAAAGCACCAACTTCAAAACTTTTTGTACCCAAGGTAAGTAAATAAGAGGGACACCTCTTTAAAACAGCTTGTCTTGTCCTGAAACTTGAAAGATGCTCTGTAAACTATTGAATCAGATAAGAATAAGACAGGCAATTATTCTTCAATAAACCACCCTAACTTTTGCTGGCTTACTGAACTTCCACTCGAGATGAAACTAATCTGACAGTCTGCAATGATAGATTCACATGGTCCTTCTGACAAGGGCAAATAAGGACCTTCCAGATCATCATTCTCAGATCTCGTTCCTTCTGGTAAACCCAGTAATGGGCACTGAAAAGAAGAATTTGCTTCTCCCAGGTCACCTCTCTGCTAACAAACAATCAGCAGTAAAAGACTTGTGCCTTTGAGTGCAGCAGAAAAAAAAAGGTACTGCTGAAGTGAATCCAAGGAGCAGGGAGACAAAACTGCTGGTGGAATCCAGAAGAGATCCTGTGGGTACCCAGCGGGGCTGCTGCATATTGTCTGATGAATTGGATTGCTGCTCTATCTTTAATTAGTTGCTTTTTCTCCATATAAAAAGCAGCAAAGATAAGTCGCCATTTAAATTGGCAGAGCTTATAAGAGCAAAAGTAGATTGAAGTGTAAATTATAAAGGACAATGAAAATATATAGTGCGTGCTATGGAATCATCCTGCATCTTAAGGAATAAAAAAAATCATCTAAATGAGCATCAAGAACATTGAAGAGTTAGAACTCAATGCAATCCATAAACAGTTGTAAAGTGAGTTGAGCTCACACTCTGTGAAGAAAGCAGTTAAGATTTCCAGGCTTTTATCCAGCATAAACTAGATATAGACTGCCCTATAGATTATTTTTGCCTGAAAGCATCTATAGTCTCTTCCCTTACCAGTGAAGGTAATAGAGAAGAAAATGGTCAAACAGTTCATTTATTATTTAAAGAGCCACTGAATTCTTGAAACAGATAAACCCAGTAAGTGAGAGGATTTTTTTAAAAGGTTATAAGGAAACAGGACTTGATTTGAGGAAGAAAAAAAAAAACAGAAGTGTTGGTATTTTAAGAGATCAGATTTAGCAACACAAGAAAATTAAAAGGAAAAAACTGAAGGGTGCCTTAAAGCAACAAAGAAGGAAAACATGAGGCGGACTGTCACTTACACTTTAGAGTCCCTTTTATCCAAGCCACACATGCTAGCACAGCCAAGCAGCTGTTTGCTGTGGAACAGGAATGGAGGCATCCCCCATACATTTGAAGGGCACACATACACAGGCATCAACTGCAGGATGGATATGCTACTTTATACTCTACAATTTCATTAGGTAACTAATGAAGTTGATCCATCGAGCAATAGAAGGAAACAGTGACCCAATTCAGATCTATAGCTATACAAGCATATGTTCAGTGGGCATATTCATCTACGTTAAAGATATAGGACAAAGAAATTTGTAGCCAGCTCCTTGATATGCAAGATGCATCCACAACACTGTTGGTTCGTATGTACTGATAGGGAACACAGCTACAAGAACTGTGCGAGCTGTCCACCGGTGCCGTGGCTTCAGGCGAAGTTACACTGCAATGGCATTTGCAATATTAAAGCACTAAGGAGTACTTACATCTTCTGCTTTCATTTTTGCTTTGCCTGACTTCAGAAGATGCAAAGGAGAATAATCCAGCAGCATAGTACAGCCTGCATTCGTCAGGGTCTGGGCAATTAGCATCCTTAATAAAAACTGCTTGAGGATAAGGTATATTTGGAGGCCAAAAAAAATTTAAATTATCTAATTTTGATATGCTCGGGATTCAAAGCAAAGATCCCTGCTGTCTTCAAAGCATCACTGAATGTCAGTAAGAGGAGAAAAGTATCGCTGTGTCTCTTGCTACGACATTCGTTTATTACCATCTATTCAGTTGTAAGTGTCAGTGTTACTTCACCCTCCCTTCCCTTCTCCCTTGCTTTTGTATTCCCCACCTTGCCTAATGAACCTGGTTGTAAGATTTTTCTACTGCTGGAGATTTAAATAAGGACCTGTAGAGTCCTGCAGTACAGCGGAACAGTGAGTGCTGTTTGTACACATACGTAAAGCATGTGCTATAAAGAAGCCTTATGGGTGTGACATTTATTCCTATTATGATATAAAAGTTGCATTATATTTCTGACCGATAGCACCACTTACACCTGGTGATGCAACTCACACTACCATGGAATAGACATCACTGAACTGCACAGGGTCTCTTGCTTTACACAACTGTCAATAGCTACAACACCAGGATCCAGCCACAGACAAGTGTGTAGTGTGTTCGGAGCTACGGGGCTTGGAAAGTTTACTGAATCTATTCCAGCTACTGAAGTGTCACGAAGAGCTCTGTCAGACTGGTGACTTAGCCTGATCTTGCAAATTTGTACATTATCCTTTCCCTTGTCTTCCGCTAGCAAAGGAACATTGCTTGAGATGGAGACCACACAGGCACACAGATGGGCATGTGTACTCCTGAAATCCTCTCTCAAGGATCCTCTGTCTCACCCAACAGCACAGGAACAAGAGTGAGGAAATAAGAGGAATGCAAAGGAACTTTGAACACATTCCAGAGAGGCAACCCCAAACACTGGTCTTGGACAAGAATTCTGCTTTCCAGGAAGGGTCAGGAGGAACAAGAACTACAATACAATACAATGAGGCTGAGATCCTGCCTTACACATCCCTCCTCATGTTTGGCCAGGTTGAAGGAAAGACCTGTTGATTATTAAAACTATAAATAAGTGTAATAACCTACAGGTTCTGGCTCATGGCCCCAGTGAATACCACCATATCATTTACACACCGCAGTGCAAAGCAGCAGCGCCTTCTCTCAGTCAAATCTTCAGCACTACAGAAGTTGCGAGGGTCCCACTGCAGGATTAAGGGCTTCTCTGTGCCAAGTGCCACTTCTTTCCCTGGAAATGCTGTCAAGATGGAAGAACTCAAAAGATAGGGGATGGCAAGGAGAAGATAGCAGCAGAATGATAAAAATGTTTGCCCAGCTCATCTTCATTTTCCCCATACATCAGGAAACTACACCAATGAAGTAGTAGCTGTATGTCAGCACTCGAGCAGATTTTTAGTAGAATAATGTGCCTGCAAAGTAGTTTGCACATGCAGAATTCTGCATCTGCCATTTACAAACAAGCAATATCCATTTTGTCAGTGCAAGCATCTGTGTATGTTTTGTGCACACACCATGACCACGGCTTACCTGGGCTGTAGGTGTTCGTAAACAGAAGCACAGAATGGTAGGGGTTGGGAGGGATCTCTGGAGACCATCTCATCCAACCCTTCTGCCAGAGCAGGCTCACCTAGGGCAGGCTGACCAGGATCATATCCAGGCAGGTTTTGAAAGTCTCCACAGGAGACTCCCCAACCTTTCTGGGCAGCCTGTTCCAGGCTCCAGCACCCTCACAGCAGAGGTTTTTCCTGATGTTGAGGTGGAACACCCTGTGTTCCAGTTTGTGCCTGTTATCTATTGTCCTTTCACTGGGTACCACTGAGCAGAGACTGACCACCAGTCCTCCTCCATTATGTACAACCAGTTTTAGAGAGACAGGAGACAGCGTCCCACTGCTCAGACCTCAGAGATAGCACCTATGTGCACATTCAGTTTGGCTCTAAGTATTTCCCCCAGCAGAAAACCCGAGCAAAGGAAGTTTTTAAATAAACCTTTTTGGTAATTGCATACATGGCAAGAGAGGATACAAAAGGAGCATGACAGGTGACTGTGTTTATCTGAAAGGATGAAGCAGTTTGAAACCTTTCCAATTATAGAAATTCTACTGAAATAAGTTAATCATTTCAATTTTTGTTCTACACTTTTGGTGCTCTACACGTCTGAATTCTTATCTCTTCAGCCCAATGCCACAGGCTACAGGTCTGGAATGCAGCCCAGTTCCCATCTTAGTGGGAACAGAAAAGGAAGGGAAAGAAAAAAAATTAATGTCATAGCAGAGCTAAGCACTGCCACTGCTGTCCCTGTAAGACTCCGCAGACTCTTCTGGTTCACTAAGCAAGTTATGAATCTGAGGGGCATCTTGTAGTGCTGCTGCCACTTTCTCCATCATCACTGCTGTTTAACAGGTCTGAGGAACCCCAGCCGAGGAACAGAACAGTAGCACAGCAAGTTGCTGGCTGCCAACCAGAGAAAAAACAGCTCTGCAGTTGACAAAAGCCCAGGGTCTGTCCCTTGTTCTTCCAGAATAATCCATTTCTGGCTGGCTGACATGAGAGAGAATCTTCTATCAGAAAAGCACATCCCTCATAGGATGCTGATGGTGACACACACCAAACTGGCTTCCCTCGCATCAGCTGCTTGGTCAAATGGTCTAGTTTAAATACCCAGTCTTGGTGGATCTATGAGTTCAAATCAAGATCTGCTTGACACCTTTTCATTCTAAGGCAGATTAACCAAGTGTCATACCATTGTATAGCCTAAAAATCATAACAGAGTTCCTCTGGGGTGTTCAAATGAGCCCCCTCTTCAATTTCCTGATTACTGCACTGGGTTGGAGTGGTCACACAACCTCCCTTCCAGCTGTCAGGCTGCTATCGTCTCTGCTACCAGCTCCCAGGCATGGAGTAAGGATAATAATTCTTCAGTACTTGATAAATCTCTTGAGATCCAAATGTTGTTTTACTCTTGTCAAGAAACTTTATAAACTTGGTGTCCATAACCAAATTAGTCATCCCTTTACACAGCACATGCTGATTGCCACACTTAACTCACAGATCACCATCTCAGCAGTGTGCTCTGCAAGGAGTACAGAGCTCTGACTTGAAATAAAAATACATGTGCAACAAAATACGGAGAGAAAAGAAGGAAATAACTGAACAAAGAGTCCTTGTAATGCCACAAAATTACTGCCTCCCTCTTCAGTCTTTGTCTCTTTTTATATCTATGCTCCTAGGGACGGTGGAGGAAAATGATTAAGAGTCCTTCATAGGATGCACACAGCACAACAGAGAGCCACGCTTTTAGCAACTTGGTTAACCCACGTGCAGGTCAGCTTTTCAAACCCATCCAATCTGTACTGGCACTAGGCAGTCTGAAGTCAGGTTTGCTCCTGGCGTAGAAGCTCAGATTTAGGCTACATACCAATTTGTACCTTTCCACAGGATAGCTTCTGGAAGCAAAGAGCACATGTAACCAAGGAGAGGATCCGTGCTTATGCAGGTGAGGAGCTTTCCTTTCAGTCAATGCAAAGCTAATGATTTTTTTCTAAGAAGCAACAGCACTTCAGAGTTTCCTTGACATTTTCATTTTCTTGTTATATGCAGACAATGCCACCTCTTTAGGGCTACAGAGAGGATACGTACAGTGCATCAGAGACCATTTTATAGATTGCACTTTAGCACTCCAGCAATCATTACATTTAAGGGCTTACTATCATGTAATTTCATACCCCATGTGTTATTCATCCTCTACTTCTCACAGCCATTCCAGTGCAAGTCCACATGCTACAGTGTTTACCCTCTAACGGGTCCCTCTGGGATGCTTACAGATTTCTCCACAGCACCAAGCTGATCTCCACACAGCCCTTCCTTCCCATGGCTCATGCTACACTGACTGCCAGCTTCCTCCTCTCCCCTGCAGGGCCATTCCTCCTCCCTCACTGGAGGCCACCATTTAATGTTTGCAGTTTTCTGCCACGTTGTCCAATTTGTTCCCTCATGAAGGAACACTTTGGCCCTAGCCTCCAGCAGCATCATTCCTCCAGCAGCCTGACATGAGGTCTATTGCATGATGTATTGGCCTTCAGTTCTGCTTCTCTCCTTATATGCTTTAATAATTCTATATTAGGTCAAAGTGACAGTATAATCCTAGGGCTGATTTTACCATTACTCTATTGAATGTCAGTACAGGGTTTTTTTAAAGCTTGTCCAGTGTTTCAAAGACCAATTGCAACAGTCACTCTTAACAGCAGCCCTACATTCTAGCTTACAGCTAACTAGCATCATACTAAATTAAATGAAATCAGAATATGAAGTCAGATGTTTGCATCTCGGGAAGGTTTTTTTGTTCATTTTTTGTTGGGTTTTGTGGAATTTTTTTAGTTTTGTTGTGTTTTGCCTCGTTTTTTTTTTCCTTTTTAAAATTATGAACATCACCTTACCCAATACTTACAGAAGGAGACATTTCAGAACTCCTGTGCTATCTATATGCAAAGGAAAGGGTGAGTTTGTTGTACTCTATCACAGTTCCAACCTTTTCTTATTACCATTTAAATGCACCATTGCAGGCTTTGCTTCTGGATGAAGCGGCCAGGCATGCTGAGCACCTGGCTACCACACTCCACAGTTTCCTAGTTCTTTAAACACAGCCATGTAACTGAACATGAAACTGTCTGCAGCTACAACCCAGCACCAGTAACAATAGTGCTCAAGACATCAGATACAAATATGAAAAGGAACAAAACCAATTTTTTTTCCCTAGGATGTTCCATCCTAGTCCCTCGACAGACACATTTACAGATACATTTACCAATGTATCTTAAAGCAGCTTTGTAGATAAATGAAAAGCAGCACAACTTTGAGCACCAAGATTTAAACAAGGTAGGAGGCTTTCCCAGGACTGGATTATTCACCATCACTTCCTACTGCAGGGTTATGTAGACGCCCAGCATTTGTCATCACCTGATGTGTTAATCCAGTTAAGTGGGCAGTGTCTTTTCTATAGCTTATGTCATTTCTATATTGATTCCAACTGGCAACTGTCCTCTGCCTTTACTTTCCATGCAGGTGTCATCCATGACCAAACAGACTCCTCTGCTTCCCTCCATTCTACCCTCAAAGCAAGTATGCATCAAGAAGTGACAGCACCTTGGTGCTACTTGGAATCATAGAATGGTTTGGGTTGGAAGCGACCTTAAAGATCATCTGGTTCCAACCCCCCTGCCACGGTGGGGGGACACCTCTCACTAGATCAGGTTGCTCAAAGCCCCAACCAACCTGGTCTTAAACACATCCAGTGATGGAGCATCCACAACTTCCCTGGGCAACCTGTTCCAGTGTCTCACCACCCTCAGAGTGAGGAGCTTGAGATCCCTTAAATAACAATCATGACCTTTTGAATCCAGATACCACCTCTAATTTACATCCCATTGTATGCTGAAAACACCCATCATGAAAGAACTACCCACTGAACAGATTTCAGGAGGAAAGACAAAACCAGATAGCTGCAAGAGAGAAAGTGTACCAACAGAACTGAAAAAGAGCTGGTCAAAGAGAATTGCAATGCTTAAAGTGAGGAATTCTCACTGATGCTTAATTTAAAACAAAAAGGAATTATCAGAATGCAGAATGCCCATGGTGGCTAGAAGATGCACCTTTCAGAGAGCAGTCAATACCACCAGTTTACCAGTGACTGGTGCAATCCTTCACACATCAAACTGATGGTAACACTGTTCCTGGGCTGCACTTCTAATCAGCCTGCAATCTGAAAAGAGGTCTTCCAGATTTAATACAGGGCCAGGAGGTTACTGAGCACATCCTGGCTCATCTGTAATAAAAGAAGCTGCTGCTATGCCTTGCTTCTCCCTGTAGCAATTTTAAGCCACCACAATTTTTGACAGTGTCGGGGCCAAGGATGTGCTCAGTTGTCAGGGGATTGTTTTGCAGCTTTCCATAGAAGCTTTGGGATTATGGCAACGACAGCAGGTACGTACCAGTTCTGTCCTATTTAGAAAGAATTAAGGGGTGACTTGGAAAGCAGAGTCTTTCCATTTAAAAGAGATCCCCCCCAATAAAATATCTCATTTTGAGGTTCCGAATTCCTCCTACAACTGAAGTCAGCAGCAGCTACATCTGAGAAACAGTGAAACACTGCCAAGGGTACTTTCCCTTTGAGAAACAGGTTCAGACAATGTTGTGTGCAGTGCCATCTCCTCTTGCTCCTCCACACAGACGGATGCTCCTTTGTATGGAGTAGCCAGGTGCTCGGAGATGTAGTAAAACAGGTCTACAGATACAAACACAGTGGATCTATACACCTAGTTATTAACAGCTAAGAGCAAGGACACTTCATCCAACTGTGAGGACATAAGGAATGATACAATAAAGGCAACTCTCCAATCAGGCTGGACAAGGGCAACACTTAAAATTGGCCTCTGGTACCAGTAAGCACTGCACCATTATTTTACTGCTGAAGCACGGACAACACTCTGGCATCCATTGAGGAATTACATTTTACCAACTTCTTCTCTAACTTCATCTTGCAAGTGCTTCTGTTCAAACACAGAGGTTGTCCAACAGCTCAAGCCAAATCAACAGCCCCTGTGAGCCTGGAGGTGCTCTTGGTGGGTGGGTCAAACATCCCAAAGCATCAGCACAAATCAATTCATTTCTTCCCTCACCCCCCATGGCCACTTGGCACCGGGACACGCCTTTAGAATGATTTTCTTCCTCCCACTTTAACTTCATTCCACAGCACAACACTGCAGCAACCTGCTACAAATAACAGCCTCCCTGTTTTCAGGCCACCACCGCACTCTCCTGCTGTCAGCACAAGGGCATATGTGCTCTTCAGCTTCCTCAAGTGAGCTATTCTGAGCCCTGCTATGAAAAATCTATGACTTTACACCCTGTCTGAGCCTCAGCAGCAATCACTAACACTCTACGTTTTCAAATTTAATCTCATTTCTGATTAAACTTTTCTCTCTCCCATTTGTAATCTCACTTGGCGGTGTGATTTGTGCAGCTCAGTATAAATATGTGCTTTAGAATTAAACTGGTTCAGCAATTTTGACAATGATTTCTCAGAAATTAAGCCTGGACAATTTGTTTGGCTGAAGTAGAATCATTTGAAACACGTGTGATAGAAAGGCTATAAAGCACTTTGAAGCACAGCACACTAATAAATATTAACAATGGAGATCTCATTTAGGCCTGGTTGCAAGGGTGTTAGGAAGAGGTTAGTGACTACACGGTGCCCTCAGACCAAATGCAGAGGTGACACGTTTGCTTGAACTAGAAAATAACTGCAGAGCAAAGGACTACACACAGGTGGTAAATGTCATCTCCCACCAGGGAATAAACTGATTAATAGCAGCATCTGAAAATAGGACTGAACAAGCAGAAGGTATCTGAAGACCAGGGTTAGCATCTCGAGAATAGTGACCCCAAACCTGTGCTGTCACACTGCTCAACACAAGGCCATTGGCCCAGTGGTTTTGGGCCAGTTGAGAAATAATGCAATTTTTTTTTAAAGCAGTCTGAAAACTTCAGGCGCTCTTCTCCAGAAGCCCCAAAGTCCATGATAGAAGGAAAGGAAAGAAGCAGACTCAGCAGTAAAACCTCTTCTACCCCCAAACCCAAGTTCCCCAATCCTGGGACTTCCCCAGGAAACTTTGACAGGGAGGCACCCAGGAGCTGTGTGTTATCCCTCATTGGGCTGCAATACACAGTCCCCAGGAGACTCATCCCGGGAGCACAGATTTCTTCACTCACATGGGAAATTTTATACACACAATTAAAGTTTCCTAAAATAATCCCAAACAATGTCTTCGTAGGTCCCAAGCCATACTTGGTAGATCTTGTCTTTGTGGACTGTTTATATCAACTGCTTCGTTTTGTAGAAACTTTAACTCATGGATAAAAGTAAGTAAAAAGAGGGCAATTGCTGGTCATTCAGTGTAGCAGAGGGAGAGAACAATGATCAACCCTCCAAAACCGCTATCAGAAAACCAACATCTTTTCTGGCTGATCTTAAAGGTCCTCCTCCTTCTCCTCCCTCCCTGTCCTCCTAGAAACACACGCTTTCTGAAGACACAGGGTGATCCATCCCTACACCTATTCCCCACTCAGCTGCAGTATTGATGCAAACAAAGGTGGTCTACTCCATAAAAATGAAAATTAAAAGTCATGCACACACACAGTCTTCTTCCAAGTCTTTAAATAGGAGGAAACCCTCAGATCTACTGTAAATACTCACCTTACAATGTCTGTACAACCACCACTGCCCTGTGATGTAGGCTTTTAAACACACCAAACCATTAACACCTTTAGAGCAAGGATTTTTCTTTCTGTTACTCAGGACTGAGTTGCCACCCCTGAACAGAGCCTCTAAAAAACTAAAAGGAAGATGCATTACTAATGGATGTCTAAATGCTGAGATTTTAATTCTTCACTTTTATCTCTGTTCTGGTGATCTACTGATCTAGATATTTAGCAACCTCTTCTAACATGGCAAAATTGCTATTTCTCTCTACAGAATTAATCCAAAGGTGCTGCTGGACAAAGACAGACAAAAGGACTAATTTAATCCCCACTGAAATTTCTCTAAAGCCAGTAATAAAGGTTCAGTGTTGCTGTAACTATATTACTGCTTTTTTCCTTTTTTTTTTTGTTAATACTATTGAAAGACTTTTGTACTCTGTGTTGAAGAGAAATACAGTATGATGACCAAACCTTGGCATTTTTTCTGTAGTAACTGTTTCATAGGCAGCAAGAATAAAATAGAATTGAAAATAGCTACAGAATACAACCACTCAATGATGTGAGCCAGTGTAAAACCCAATTAGAATATTCACACACCTTCACACAAGAACTAACAGTGAAACCAGCCATCCTGTCTTTCTGCATCTTTGTAAATACACCTCCAAAGTTTCCCTGTTTAACCATGTACTTTTACTGCCAGCATGAGTATATATTTTCCTATGTGAAGCAGCAGGAGAGACCACGACAAGGCCAACGTGCTAAGGAACATGTAGGAGGCAGCAATAACAAACTGACACTAAGAAACAAGGTTGTAGTTAGCATACACAGATCTATGTGGAAAAGTTAGGGGCTTTTCTCTCTAATCCAACATGCTACCCATCCACCACCAGACCTAGATACATGTTATATTCCTCTGACACGACCCAGCCATCCTGTGCAAAGGAAGCTTCTATCTGGGTTGCCAATGCTCTTCTGAAAAGAGCTTTTATTCTTCAGAAAGCACCAATCATTTTCAGAAAACAAACATTTTCACCTGGAAGGGATTATCGAGGATGAAACTAGTTTCTGTATTGTCATTATCCAACAGTGTTTTCTCACTAATTAGCCTGAATTTTGAAGTGCTACAAAACATTTACTGATGTCTACCTGAATTAATTTGAGTATTGATTACCCAGTGGCACCACCTATCTCTCCACCTTGAAGCCAGATTTCTGTAGTTTAGCAGTAATGCTTTGCCTAAGCCACGGGAAGCTGGCCAGAAGCAGCAAGCAATGACCAGTAAGGTTGCAAGCACAGGCAAGCAGGGACTCCATTCAGGAAGACAACAGGTTAGACTTTTGCTGGGCAAAAACTCATGGGTGCACACAGCAGACTGAACTAGTCTATGGATTTTGGTTTGGTTTTCTACACCCAATTTAACAGCAGTGTGACTACCACAGACTTCCCACAGCTCAGGTACTCATTAGTCTGTGCCTGCTTTAGGCACACAACACATCACCCCTTTAGGAAATGGGCTGATTCTCAGGTCCACTCAATGCTCTTGTAAGACTGTTTGATCTCGCAGTATCTCACATCCATGCTGCACAATGAACAGAGCTGGGCTCTAAAAAGTGTTAACTAATTCAGTGTTACCTCCAACTTTGCCTTGTTCTCCCCTTTCTCCCATGCCATATGGGCTGGGGTTCACCTAAAGATCACACACAGCTCCCACTGAAAGATTAGCATCAGCTCAGGATCTCGTGTACACTTCAGAACACATCCCTACCTGTGTTTCTTTGCTCGTGACCTATCTTTAGCTCCAGTGTCGTGCTGCCAGGGGTCCCAGCAGTTGTCTACCTGTGGTGGGACAGATCATGCTACAGGCTGCAAAGCACAGCGGGGGGGAGGTACATCAGCCAAAGCTCTTGACCACCCCATCTAGATAAAGCCCAACAACCAAACTGGAGGTGTCTCTGCATTACACACCTTGGAACACGGCAGAAACATTTCCAATTCCCCTGTGCTTATCTAACCCCTCCTATACTGTGCTTAATCAGAGGAGAACAGAGATGAGTATCTTCTTACAGGAAAGTAAGCCAAGCACCTTGGGTTTTGCATTGGGCAGTTATCTTCGTGTGCACAACTGAAGACCTTTGTTTACCAATTGATTTTTAAATAACATTTCCCATCCTGGATGCACAGAACAGTTCCTTGTAAATCTTCTCCCTGATCTCTTACTGAGGCAGCCAACAGCCTGAACCAATAGCACTACCAGAGCTGTGACCTTCTCCATCCATCTTAATTAGGTGTTAACTTCAAAAGCCTTTTTGCTACATGTTGCCTGCCAGCATCAAACAAAAAGACAAACATCAGCCTTGAGTCGTCAAAAAATGTAATTATAGGGTCTCTTGGAGAGGTGGCTCTACCTGCTTTCTGGTTTTAGCTCTAGAAATTTATAGCATGGAAACAGCACTTCAGCAATACTTAGAGCCCTGCAATGAGACAATACAACAAGAGACACTCGCACAAAATACAATTTTACTTTGAACAGCCCTGAATATCGCAGGCACTCATGCTGTGATTTTATTTAGTGCTTTCCAACCTAGCTTTTCAGAAGACGTACTCCGCCTCCACTCTTTAAGAAAGGTATAAGACAGCACATGCACACTTTGCAGCCCAACCTGTTGGCACCCATCAATCCATTTAATTACACAATCTGGAATGAAGCAACTGTTACAGCACAAAGAGGCTTATCAGACAATATAAAGTCACCAAGACACTCAGGAGTGCATCAATTGCATTCACCGCAGGATGGACTTGGGTGTTGCCAACCCACTACCTGTACCTTGCACAGCAGAAATGCAAAGCAGCAGATGACAAAATTTAGTGAAGAGTTCTGTCCAAACCTGTAGCACTCACTTCATACATGGGTTAAGGTACCTTAACTCATGTACCTTACACACTCTCTTGTGAAAGTTTTCAGCTTAATTATTTTATAAGCACAAAAGTCATACTAAGCATGATCTGCAAGCATGGTTTGGTTCACCATATGACAATATCATAGTCCCATTCCTATGGACATGGAATTAAAAACCAGAAAAAAACCTTAAACCATAGAGTGGCAATATAAAATACAGACTGGGAGATGCCTCCTAATACACCACGCCTGATCCAGGAGAGGACCAGAGTGTGACTGTAGAGGAGGCCAGTCACCAACTACCCAGGAGGCACCTCAACGCTTATGGACATTCAGAGCCAACACTTTGATAGGGGAATGTTTGAAGCTGGAGAGATGGAAATAACCAGGTGATCACCCTGCAAGCCTTATGCTCCTTTGTGACTTGATGGGGCACATCGGAGGGGAACACAACTCTTTCTTGGTCCATCCAGCCCCATAGCTCACCAGGAGCTCCTCATCAGCATCAATATTTTTCTGATGTATATTTCTCTCATGTAATGAGTCCTGGCTCTTTCCATGAGCTTCTGGATTCTGAAGAGTGATTGAAGCATCACGGACTCTAGCCATTACCGGGTTGGCTACGGTTATGACAAAGCTAAACAACTGTATTTAACAAGAAAGCTCTTGGTCTTGCCTACATCAACATCCCCCCCACCCTTCACCCATAGGGGTCCAAGCAGATGCACAGTACTGCTAAATTAAATTACTCTCTTCTGAAAACCAGAGTTGAGGCTGCATGATGCGCTGCTAACCCACACAACAGAACACTGACCCCTCGGCTTTACAACAAAGTGGTATTTTACAAGAAAAATTTCAGGATTAAGAAACTTCCAAATCAAACATTCTTGCCTTAAATCTATTAGCTATCCTATGCTCATGTTAAACCAATTTTCCTTAAGAATTGGTGTGAAGCAGAGATTACAACAGGAGTCACAAGGAGCTCTAGTTTTTCTTTCATCAGATGACATCAAAAAGTGAACTTGCCATTAACGGAGCAATAAAAGCATCAGAACTGGGCAATTTATTATTGTAGCAAAGCATTAACAGGCATGGGGGAAGCTTATTTTTCCTCTTTTCATTTTAAGAGGTTTCTTGCAATTTTGAAGAAGTTATTTTAAAGCTACATCAGTTTATTCTTCTGCCAAGCAGTTGAAATACCTTTCATGGAGGCAACAAAACCAAATTATTTCACAGAAGGCAGAGTAAGATCATTTAGCACTATTGTGAAGGCCTAAGCAACTGTTTTTGAAACAAGTCTTTAACCTGCTGAAAGGAGGTTATTACAATAGCACTACATTGGAGCAAACAAGCAACACAGATCCAGGCATTTCACTGCCTGAGTAGAGCAGCCACCATTTGTGTCTTACTCAATGATTGATCTTTCTGTCCAGGTATGCAGGTGTAGAGTAAGTGGACCTGTAGCTGCAGGAACATCACCTATGACTCAGGTGACACAAGGTTGAGTGCTCACTACTGAAGACTGCCACTTGCTGTTGTAATACAACAGTGTTAGTGTGAATCATGCACACCCCAAAGCCTTTCAGATCCAGAGCTCAAGAGCTGCTCAGTGCACTAGGTATGTTCTGCAAGGGGAAAATTTCATCTGGCATAGGAAGTCACAGCTGGCTCTTGTGCTACTGTTAAAGTTATTGAAACCTACTTGCTCACTTTTCAGAGGTGAAAGTATTCTGCAGTGCAATCTTGGCATTATCTCAGTGCTTTGACCACTGAGCAACTCCCTCTGGGCTAAAAAAGTTATTCTGCATTCCTTCTCCTGCACTGCCTGTCAGGAACCAAGGGCTTCTTCAAGCTTCACCTGATGCTTCCTGCAAATATTCCAAGTGCCTTGCTGGTGTATATGCACAGCCCTGAAACCACCAGCCCTTCTTTCCTCAGCTGCATGGATGCTATCTAGCTTCTCTTGGAGGTTACAGAACCCAAAAGTCAGGTCTAAAAAGGCTAAGCCTTCATACAAGACCCCTCCTGACAAAGAGGTACGTCCACTCTCCTGCCAACCAAGAAATAATTTTGCCCTGCTTGAGTTTAAAAAGCCTGTAGTCCCCAAACATGCCTGGAGATCAACTTCAGGTTTTGTGGAGATCTTTCAAGTTAACAAATTGGATTTAATAAATTGAAAGGTATTAATGTCATTCAGCTGACTGTTCAGCAATTCTTATCAAAACCCTAGGTTCCAGTAATTACAGTAATCACCTTCACAGGCAAAAGAAAAATACAGAGGTTTGGGGGGGTTGTGTGGTTTTTCTGTTGACTTTGTCAGAATGCAAAAATAAATTCACAGCTATTTCTATCAGGAAGACTAGAATGTCCCTTTTTAGGCAAAAAAAATAAATCACATCTTGCCTCTTATGGGAGGGATCAAGAAAGGGACAGGTGACTATCAGTCCACATTTGCTGCACAGGGAGATGCTCTGTTTGTTTTAAAGGCCTTCAAGCACAGCTGAGCTCTTTCAGCTAAGGTATCACAAGAGCTTTTAGTGCCAGGCGGAGCCAAAGATACACAGAGGAAAAAAAGCCCAGTGTGATCTAATCACCAAGAGCCTGCAAAAGATGAATTTTTCAGTCTGCACCAAACCAAATGCTACTTTATTTTATTTGACCATTTTCAACAAACCAAATCAATATCTTGGAGTAGAGACATCAATCAATGCACAGAACTTTTTCAATCATTGTGCTAAAGGAAGAAAAAATACCATGAGAGGCTCAGAGCTTCACTCTGAAATCAGGGTGTGCCACAATGGGTCCACAAGATAAACGTGAAGCCACGTGAAGGACACTAACACTGCACACAACTACAACACAGCTTCCTAGCACAGTATTTCAAATAGCAGGGTGGCAGAAAAGTAACAAACAGCATCTCAGGAGAGTCATTTCTATATGAACCAAGAATTAAGCATATTAAAACTGTTGAGATATGCTGTACTTGGTTGCACTCTCTCACCATACACCTCATCTAGCATTTTGCCCTGCTCCTCACCCATGGTGGAAGGTCCCCATTACAGCTCCATGCAAGGCAAGTAGTGACACTTGTTCACAGTAACCTTGCACCTGCTGGGAGGGTTGCAGCTGCTGTCTTAAAATTTCAGGTCCCCCTGAACTGCTTAAGTGTTGCAATGTCATTCATTTAATATCAAAAGGCATTTGATTTCTCAAACTTGATGGTGGTGTTTAGGGTTAAAAAAACCCACACAATTTCATGCATTTTAACCTTTAAAAAATGAACTTGTTCAAGATGATCATTATTATCTACATATTGCCTCCCCACCCATCCCAGAGGAAAAGGAGGTGTTTGGCTGTTATGAAAGCCTCTAGTTTTCATTCTCAGTGTAACCTGATGTCTTGATGTGACCTTAAGCCAAGAAAAGAACTCCAAATCAGACTGTTTTATCACCTTCCTCTTCATCTAGAGCACGGTCCAAAAGCCAGTAGAGTAGCATAATCAAATGCTCCCTGGAAGCTCCCCTCCAGCTTTGAAGGAAGAGGTCTGCTGGCAGGGCATGGGGGGAGGGAAATACCTTCTCAGCTCTTTAGGTTACAGCTTCCCATTTCAGTTACTTGAATCATAGACAAAGATAAACTTTTATTGACTTAAAAGATGAAGCAGCCCCTTTTGTACACAAAGCTCCTGAGAACTGCCAGCCTTCCTCCCTCACCCACTTTTACCCAATATCCAGTCTTGAAATTACAGACAGTCCCTTTTCTTGTAAATCAGTGCTTCTTGACAGCTACAAAGTCTCTCCTCAGGGGAGATACATGCCTCTTGTTCTGCATATCTACTTTCTCTAAATCCCTTTCTTGCAAAGACAACATCCTCTACTCCTCCTACACACTGTCACTACCTCCAGAAAAAAAACAACAAACCACAAACAACTCTAGACCTGCTTTATCTTCTCTCTACAGGACTACATGATCTAGATGATGTCATAGGACTGTCACAGCAGAAGTCCTTTGTCCTCAAGAGTACCAAAAGCCACATTCACAGGTATTGACACTCCAAGCACACACTGTTTAGCAAGATATTGGAGTTTGCTTGCCCTGTAAGTCAATGCTTTGCTGTAATCTCATCTCAGTCTGAATTAATTTGAAATAACTGTCAAAACTTAGGTCACTATAGTCTGTTCAAAAAAATCCAGTTGATCCAGCTTTGATTTCAATTGTCCATTCTCATCTTAATCATGTCATCTGAAGGAAGAAAGAAGACCACAACTAACAAGTGTCTCAGCTATAACTTTAAAAGCTGGAGACCACAGGGAAGATAAAGTCAGACAGGTGCACTGTGGTAGGAAAAGAAGCCATGGACACGAGTTACAATAAGGGAAAGTTCAGTTAGATTTGGGAAATTATAAATAGATACATCTTTATAGCACAGTGAGGACAGTCAGAAGCTGCCAAAGGGTGACGGGACAGTCGATATCCCCACCCATGGAGATTTTCTACATTTACCTGGAAGAAGGCCCTCAGCCACACACTAACTCCAAAGCTGGCCCTGTTTTAGGCAAAAGGGTTTATACCAGATTCCCTTTGGAGGTCTCATCCAACCCACATTCTTCCTGCAGCAAGTCACTTCCAAGGTTTGACTCTTGGCTCCAGAGTCCAAACCTTGCTGAAGCTTCTGCACCCCACAGAGGGAGCGTGGTCTGCTATTAGTGAAGAGGATTCATATAAAAGCCCTGCAGCTGCACTTGAGGTCTGTCAGAATAAAAAGCTTTCCAGATAATTATTGGCATTTAAATTAAAACAAAAGGAAAATAGTTTTCTTTCCAGATCTGCGAGAAACCCTGTCCCTCTGTGGGTAGTGACCCTGACAGATACGCAGTACTCTGCCAATAACCTGTATTTTCTGGGAGGAAAGGCACCTGCTTGACGTGAGCTTTTGGCTGGAATCATTTTGATGCTGGCAAAGAACAATTCCAGTATTCCAAGGACCTTAAGAATTTCAGGCCTTTAGTAAACCCGATGCTCATGACACCTTCCAGCAGGTGATGGATGTTGAACACACTGAAAACAGAGCAGAAAACTGCAACAGTAGCATTGCTTGGCTAACAAGCCTGTAGGGCATTTGCATTGAGAACAATGGACTACAAGACATCACTCCCTCCTAGCAACACATCCTTCCACTCAAGTATTTCACATCTGGCTCCAGGAGGAAAAGGAGCAAAACCATGTTTGTTGTCATCCTCGAGATCCTTTTCCAACACTGACGTGTTCAGATTCAGTTCTTTCATCACAGAAAGCCTGTCAATCCTCACTACAAAATGTGTCTTTCAATAAGTTTTCCTCATGTCAGAAAATTCCAGGCTTCCCTTGGGATAAGCCTTCTTATTTATAGCATTTAACCTTGATTATACCTTGTCCAGCAGTTCCCATGCAAGGCGTACTCCTAACTATCAGTGCTCTTCCTGTAGCCATGCAGACACTAATGCACAGCACAAGCAGCAAGTCGTGTACAGAACAGAGTAACCACCTCAGCTGAAGACTTCAGTCACAATAATTTTATAACCTCTACATGCCAAAAGTCATGTCTAGCAATCATCTACACTGATGCAGTCAGAAAATTGCTCTGCTAAGGTGCTGTCCTCATTTTCAGACATGTTAAGTCATAGCATTCTCTCTGAAAATATACAGTAGTTCTGCTTTCTAGTATTTTGGCTTGAACTCCCTCCCTATGGATATCTATCTTAACCAGAAAGTTTGTTAAATACACTAAGCCTCCCTTATAAATGGCTGCCTGGAAGTCAAGTCTTCCTAGAGCCCTGGCATATGGCTACAATCTATTTGTAAAGTTTTCCCCAAATGAAGCTTTAGTTTCTTGCAACCAGACTTGGTCTCTGGCCCAGTATCATTAGACTCAGCATATTTGTTTCTTTTGTCATTCCAATATCTTCTCCACAGGGAGCAGCTCACGGCTTATCCTCTGTTAGCATGCACAGCCAGTTCTACATTCACCAGGATATTTAGTTTTGCTCTACACAGCTGAAAAGTGTATTACTTTATTTCAGCAAGGGAAGCCCACATACCAATATTTTATGGCCATCTCCTGTTGCTTCACAGGAGTCCATCTTCTTTCAAGGCATTTTTTTCCTTCTCATTCCCAGGTTATTTGGCCAAGTCCGAGAATACAAGGAACTTTGTCTTTTACAAGTGTCTAGTTCCGAGATGGTTATAACACCTATGATTTCAGCAGGTGGGTGGAAGATGAGATCTAAAATCTTATCACACCAGAAACTCCCCTTAAGAACTCAAGCACCTCGAGGGGCACATTTAGCTCATTAAATCCTTGCTATATATGCATGAGCCTTGCAGATACCTCTTGGCTTCTGCTGCTGTGAATGCCTACAGTTCTGAGGAACATGAAGTTGCTTTGTGGCAGCAGTCACCTGTGAGTTCTCCTTCCTAATGCCACAGACTGATCTACCCTGCAGCACACACCTTAGTGAGCTACACGCTGTTACTCTTTAAATGAGCTCTCCTGCATATACAGCTTACAGTTCCACCTCTCCTCACCCATTACCAAACCTGAAGTGATTTCCAGTGCAGACTGTCTGTGGCAGGTACTACTCTCAAGATCATTCACAAGTCTGTACTTTCATCTTCTGATTTCTTGGGTTGCAAGACTTCTGAAGAGGGAGTAACTTATTGCCAGACGTGCTGAAGAAAAATTGATTTCTGTTTGTCATTATTTCCTTCTCAAGGAACTTGAATGAGGCTAGTGCCTGCTCCTGGTAACCATTCCACCTTGGGTATATTAAGCTCATGATCTCCCCCATAGCTGTGTTTTCCTCATTACCACTGGGTTCCCTTGACTATTTGTTATAATACAGGCCCTCATTTATGAAGGGGAACAACATCAGGTTTCCATTCTCTCCTCCCTACCCTTTCCAGGCCATATGGGACTTACATACCCTGCCTATCCTGCCCATGCAACCTTTCAAATCCCATCCAAATGGGGACTTTGTACTCAAAATACAGCTTGGCATTAGCTGCTTTATGATATACAGTAAACCAGAAGGGCTCCAGTGAGCAAACAAAGGAAAGGGTAGTGTGGCTGGGTTATCCCATTAGCAAAGCATGCGTAGCTGCTAGCAGCATCTCAAGGATAAGAACCATCTCAAGCATCACATCACCCCAGAAGTAAGCAACAAGGGAGCAGCAGTACAGCTTGCCAGACTAAGATGGTTATAGATAAAGCACATTCACAGACCCAGGTCCCAACATTTGGGCTCAGTCAATTAGTTCATTGCTAAGAAAGAGTTAAACATTTTCCTTTCATGGCAGCAGAGTCAAAACTCAACTCCTGAGGTTTTTTTGCTTTGGTACAGATCCCTGATAAGACACCTATTCCTAGCCTGTCTGCTTTCAAAAAAAATCAGTTTTGAGAAAAACTGTGCTATTGTGGTTAAAAGGGAGGGAGTCAAAGTCAAGTAAACAGTCAAAAACCGTGCAAGTAATGAACAAGAGTTTACTTGGATAACTAGGACATTGTTGTATATGCTGTATTACACTCAAGTTCAAGATAAGCTTCAAACTCAAAATTCCTATAAAAAAAAAGCAGCCAGCACTGAACCACAGTTCATTTAAATATAGTAATTCTGAGAATCGTTTCAGCTTTGATTACCAGGAAGACAGAAATATGGAGAGAGGTGTCAGGATTGCAGCTTAAGGGCATCTAGTCTACAGAAAGAAGAGAGTTCTCTAGGAAGTCTTGCCATTATCCCTAAGAAAATAGATTTCAGCCTCCCTGGAGTCTTATTCATCCTCCTCACATCTGTCTTAGATGTCCAAGTAATGCCACTGATAAATGTGATTTCCCCTATGCAAGTTCTACTCCTCCTCAAATAGTTATATAAATCTAACAAGAAAAAGATGCTGCTCCCCCTTCCATCCCCAGCTTCCCCAATATTTTAGAGCTGCACAAAACCAAAAGAGATGGCCAAGATAAAGCCTACTATGCTCACCCTAAACTGTTGGTCCATATTATTTCTGACAAAAGCACACCATTTGTGGGGCACTTCCTTTTGTGTACCCATTAACAAAGCAATTCAATGTGGCTACAGAAAGCTCTTGAAGGAAGGAGCAATATGCAAAGCCCAGAATAAGGTTGAATGAGAAAAAAAATATTTCACAGCCACCTTGTTTTTCTACTCCATCTAAGTTGCTTGGGTTTTTTAAAGTGTAAAATTTGTTACATTCAAGTTGCAGTATGCTGCTCAGTGTCATATTTGCCTTGAATATATTTTACTTCTAGGCTTCCAAGCCCAGGAGTAAGCTCATCTCCGCAGATATGCAATGTCTCCAATGCAAATCTCCTTTACTTCCTTATCTGGAGGACAGTCTGGGATCTAGTATTGAGCTGAAAGACTAAATCTGACTCCACCTGCACCAACTAAAGGGGGACTGGGAAAGCACATCTTTCAATAGATCAACACTAGCATTCTAACCCAAGCTTAGAAACATTTTTGCAAGTTGCAAGTAATTCTAAAGATACTTTTAGATCTATTTTTGTGACATAAATCCATTCTCCAGCATCATTCAGAAGTTAAACTCCTAGCACTTCCTGAACAGGTTGCACAGAATAGGACTGGTTACCAAAGGACTGTCCTCTGTTATCTGCATTACCATTTAATGGGGAGACAAAAAAAAAAGGGGCTCCCAGTACAGGTGAAGTAAAAGATAATGCATACACAGGACACGAGACCTGTCTACTACAGACTGGACTGAGACACCAAACTCATTCCACACAGACCGTTTGAGAGCCACCAGATTAAGCCTTCCACATCTCTATCAGCCCTAGAGAAGTTTAGCTTGAAGTTTAACCCAAAGAGAGAGATTTTGTGGACTGACAGCAGTGAGACCCTACTGTTTCAAGACAAAATAACATTACCACACCGGTCACTAATATTCTATTAAATTCCGAAACCTGATTAAAATCTAATTGATTCATAAAAGTGATTCCTTCCAGTAGAATATTTGAGACTTTTTGTGGGGTTTTTTTTAAATAAACACTAGAAAATTTAAAGTGACTTGTCAGCAAACACACACTGATACATTTGAGGATGCATCTCCTGGTACGCAAGGAAGGGATTTTTCTTGGTCTTCGTTCCTCGACTGAAAGCTGCAGTTGCCTGTGCAGGAACTGTACACTTTTACTGGAAGTTGCTCTTTCAACAATCCCCACTGTAACAGAAGTGGCCCACAGGTAATTATCTCAGACTTCCCTCAGCCTGAAAGCTAGACAGCTTTGTCAAAATGATTTTTTACTCCTATGGTTTATCATCTTGTCGTGAAGATTTTTATGAGAAAGATTAAATCACTGCCCTAATGTGCACATTTCATTAAGCTTCTAATCCTTAAAGAGTCACTAATGCAACTAGCCATTGAAAAGCATTAAATCATGGTTCAGTCATATTGACTAAAATAATCTCCTAATTATTTCAGAATGGAGCAGAGCACAGGAGCTGTGCTGTAAATTACACCTCAAAACTCTTTTAGGCTGACATGCAAAACAAAAGAAATAGAAAGGCAACTTTGATTACTTTTGACACCTGAAAATGGGAAGGTGAGAGATCTACCTCTACTAAGCAACTCCTTTGATGTAGATGGGATGTTAAGGTCCGTGTTCCAGCAGCAGTCAGGGGGATGCTGTTTCTGTTGCAGCTGATCAACCACTGCCATCAGAGTATCAAGAGAACTACAACAAGCGAGTGAATTTCAGGTGATAAATTAGTAAACTCCATTTACTTGTGAGGGAAATGCCCCTAAAGCATGTCCAGTCCATAATAAACAAAGTGTCTGTCATACAGCTGATCATGGATCTTACATTATTTATCAGTCTTTTTAGTTTTGCCTCTGTTTTTGCTACCATAAGGGTATCTGGAAGCATGTGGACAGCATCATTTCTGAAGGCTGGAGCTCACTCCTGACTTCATCCCCTTCAGGCAGACCTAGAGGAGACCTGCTCCTACCAGCAGGTCCCTGGACAGACACACACACACCATTTTCCAGTCCTTGTATGCCAGGTGATGACTTAAGCAGTTTGCAGAAAGCCTTTCCTGCCAGAGTCAGTCAGTCACTCGCATACACTTGCTGAAGACTCAAGAGCAGGTACCAGGTATCACAACTACTGCAAGGAATAACCCAGGGAAGGAAGCCACGACTGATACCACTTCATATTCAATGTTCGATTTACTACACCCTGTGTGACTGTAGCCATAAATCTTTCAAGAAGAGCTTGCCTTGTAAAGCATAATTTTGAGTATAATATTTGCAATTTAAACACCCAATAGACCAATAATATTTCACTGTCAACATTTATGAGCTCTTTTGAATAACTTGCATTCTCATTACCAGAAAGATCATCAGAAAGAAAAAAAAAAAACACAAAAACAAAACCACACACACTCAGAAGCAAGATGAAATCCCCCGAGTGAGAACATCCATTCAGAGCACAACTGCTTTTTTATAACTAACTCTCCATTTTGTCATGACAAACGAGGTGCAGAATCACCTCCCCCAGTAGATAGGATGGGTGGTTTTCAGCATGAGCCACCACCTTCAGGTGAATGCATCTAGACCTCGAGAACATAAAAACAAGCAACCCTTTTTCTTTGAACAGGCATTAAATGGGTACAGTTTTAAAAGAGAGGAAACAAACACAGTAGAACTAAGTTGGGTTTTAAAAGGAAGCTTGGTCCTTACCACTATGTCCACACACAAAAGGTCTTTTCAGGTTCACTTTGAATCCAGTTCAACAAATTTCTGTGTTGCTGCCAAGTCTACACAGTCCCTGTGTCTCTTGGGGAAGCAGCTATTGAGCCTCATCTTATCAGGCTTCCCCGACAGGCACATCCCTTCAGGCTCCAGACCTACAGTCTGGAGCCTTCTCCACCCACCTCCCTGATGTCCCCTTCTCCAGAGAATTTTTTCCTCTTTATTAAATAAAAAACGAATGCACTCACCACCCCCCCCTTCCCCACAACACCACCACCCACCCACCCCACAGCACCACAAACCAAGGCAGTAGAAGAGATACCACCCATCACAACAGGCTGCAAACAACTCGACTTCCACAGAAGTTAGCAGGATTTGCTAATGTGGTGGACAGAGAGGGCTTTGACTTTAAGAATGGGAACTCTGTGATGATCAAAAGCATGCTATTTTTAAATATATTTTTAGCTTTCCTTGTTCTCTATACTTTAGACCATACTGGACTTCGCTACCAGCTAGATTTTCTCTTTAATTAACCAAGCTGACCTGGAATAAGTTAGATTTATACTGAATTTCCTTCCAGCATTCCTTCTTTTTGCTAAAATTGAATACACGTAAGTACAAATACTACTGGGTACTAGCCTACCAGTCCGCATCAAAGGTAGGAGAGGCCAGACAGGATCAGGAATCAGAAGGCTTGGAGGCAAACTTGCCTAGGTCTTTCCCTTACTGCAGACCACTACCAAAGACTAAAGCAGCTTTTGAGCTAAAAGAGGCAGACTTTGGGTAAAATATAAGCTAATTAATTTTTCTACAAGAGCAAAAGCACAAAACATCAAAAAAAAACAGCCTAAAATCATAAATTAGGAAGCTTTAAACATTTCTCCACCAGCCTACCTTATCCATCCAGGTGGGTCCTCCTCCTAGAGCTTCAGCTTCAAGTCTCGTGAGCCTTCTGCACCAGAAGGGTCCCTCTGGCTCTCTGGGAATTTATTCTCTCCAGATCACAAACACCTGGCTCCCTGCTCACACCTGGAGGTGTCTGACTCGGCTCCTCCTCCCTCTCCTTCTATGTACTCTGCAAATTGTCTCCCCCAGCCCCACGCAGCTGGCTCCTGGATTGCACCTTCCAAGTGGACACACCTGACCTGACCACTCCTAGAAACACCACCCGAGCAAACTAGATGATGAGGTTTCCAAGTGCTTTGAGAAACTTAGTGAAAATCTAGCAAGAGGGTCGGCAGATTTTTGTCTTCTGTATAACCCTGTGGTTTTGTAACCACAGCTGAAAGTTTCTTAGCTTCTTCACTCCAACAGGGAGCAGTTGGTACAGTAACTGTAGGCCACACAAGACAAGCACCCTGAGAGTACTACAACTAGATTTTTACCAAACAACTTTGGTGAAACTCAGATTTTTATCATCCTTAAGACCCCTTCCCACCCAAACCAATCTATGATTCTATTATAATGCCAGCCCTATGAGAGTGTTGTCCCCATTGCACCCTGGAACAATGCCTCACCCTGAAAACCCCTGTACTTATTTAATATCTCACCAGGCTTTTTTCCACAATTATATTAATTAGTACACAAATAGATAATAGAAGACATTACTTCTGTCTACAAAGCTTTGTCCTCACTCACAGCTTGTCTTTCTTACACAGACAGAAGACAGCAAGCCTGTGAGGTTGTCTTCTCCTCTCCTTGCTTGGGAATGTGACAAGCTCCGTGTCTTCCCATCCTCAGATGCCCGTGTTACTATGAGGTTTCCTGACTGTACTTTTAACTGTTTTCTGAACAGAGTGCACAAACATGTTCTCATTTGTAAAAAAGAGGGTTGATTGCAGCCACCAACTCCCCCTGTTTTGCAGTCTAGATTTATGTTGTGAAGTCTTCCTTTCTGGGAGCAGAATAGCTGAGGTGTCTGCAAACTCAGGGTCACTCCCCATTGCCAGGACCTGGGAGTCTCCATGGTGGTGAACTTGCTCAGAGAGGGTGAGTGCAAAATGCTGCAAGCAGCTGGCCCAGATGTTGCTCATTCTCCATTAAAATTCTCTTCCTCAAGCACCTTGCCTGCAGGCTGAAGCAACTTTACCCAGACAGAGAATTTAGGTGTTACTAGGTAGCTAAAACACTGTTCACCATGCTTCATTGAACTTGCTAAAAGCTCTCCTATAAAATGTGAGTGATTAAAATATGGTGTGGTCTGTGATTTATTCTCACCATGCAGATCACAAAAGTAGCACACAAATGCCAGCCAATACACTATGGCACTGAAAGAATTGATTTTGCAGCGTGATGCTTTTATGAAGGCAACTTTCCACATTGCATGGATATATTAAAAGAGAAGGTCAGTCAAACTATCCAGTGTTCTCGCAAAGGCCTTTCTCAGCTAGCTCAGGGGTTTTTTTAGACAGTAATTCAACATTATTTTCTAGTTTGTTTACCAGGTAGTAGTCTGCTTACCAGTTTGTTTACCATGCCACTTCTTTGTCTCAATACCAAGTGTATGCAACAAAACAGTGACTGAAGTACCTCACTCTGTAATGCTGTCTGCCCAGTACAGTAGCCGAGTGCAAGAACGGGCCAGTGCAGGTTATATACCATCAGATTTTTAGTCCTTCTGCCCTTTACTGCCTCAGGGTTGTTGAATTATGGTTTCTTTATTAAGTTGCTCGTCATTACAACATCTGCACTTAAGCCTCCTGAAATAAGTGATAAACCTGCCATTCATATCCACAAGCCTTAAATCAAAGCTTTACATTGCAAGAATTTATCGGCCCCTCAGCTGCTGTGAGTACACTATTACTAATTAGAACTCCTCCCCACGGCACAAGTATCTGTTAGGTTTCCTCCAGAACCTTTTATATTCAGCTGCCCTACCATCAAGGCTCTGTGGAGTGTGGTTGTGTCCATGCAGTTAAGAAGCCAAGAACAAAATTCACCCCTCTCCTCACAGTGGGCAGTTAAACAGCCCTGTCAGACACAGCTCTGCAAACAGGGTTGGACAAATGTTGTTAGTTGCTGGCCAAAGGTCTGGCAGGGCAAGTGCTGAAGAAGTGTATAACCTGCTCCTCACACAGATGGAGAAGATGTTTTCTCATTTAGCACAGATTCAATATGCTTTTTACTGCTTTGTAGAAGAAAATCCAGTTTCATAAAAGTTCAAGTTTAATATCAGCTGCAGGCCTTCAGGAGCTATTAGCTGATAATTCTCTAAGCTTTTGCTGTAGACTCCCTTACCAGCAGCACTGAAATTATCAAATTACAGCAATGATGGAAAACCTTTGCTGAAGCAATGAATTTGTCTCCCAGTGGAGTTGGACACAGTTACTTACCTTCAGTATTCACGTGTGCATTAGAGATTTTATCATATAAATGAGGGTCCTGAATCTCTTTTTTTATACTATTACAGAATAACCAACCTAAAGAGACCAGCAATCCCTAGAACTCTTCAAAAATTTAACATTTCCTTTTAAAAAAACCCCACAAAAAACCAAAAGTGCAAGTATTTTTGCTATGAAGTCTGTGCTTTGATTTTCAAGCTCCTTGGCTGCTGCCAGCTGGGTGTTTGATGCCTTAGGAAGCTCCTCTTGGAATTCTGTGTCCATGCTCTGGGGTCATTCGAACTAAAAAATAGCATCAACTTCTCCGTCGTGCTGCAAATCCTGCTGAACTATTGTGGCAGACGTGCCCATGCTAATGCAGCCTGAGCTGCAAAAGGTGCTGCTGCCAGAACTGTAGAAAACCAGACGAGAGCTTTTTCTTATTTAAAGAAATAAAAAAAGTCCTTTGCTAGAAGTACCAACTTTCTCACTGCTTGGGGAGACCTGACTTATCTTCTGCTGGCTCACAAGCCTTTTTCCTCAATATTTGATCCCAGGAAAGGGTGTTTTTTGCTCGCTCCTCCACTGCTGCCGAGTGGGACTGAAAGGCAGATGGGTGATGGCTAACAGAGGACAAGGGGCTGCTGATCTACACCCACTGCAAATTTTATCCAAATGCTATCTGCCACACAAAGTCTCGATACAGCAAGTGAGAGAGCCTCGCTGAACGCCGAGAGCTGGAGTTCAGAGACGATTCCAACTCTTTGAACAGCCAGGAAGATGCTCTCTTCAAAATGACAGTCACCAGGGGCATGTTAGGAGGATGCCTTGTGCTCCCCCTTTGAGGATAACTTGTTATGCTGTGTGAAACTTTTCATGATTTCCTTCAGGTACTTTCAATTTATGGGAGGGATCTGGCTGTGGGCTGGAGAATTTCGCGGGTACCTTGTCTAGCAGGAATTTGTTTGCACTTGGCCATGGTTTCTGTAACTTTAATAAAGAGCAGAGGCTGTTCTTCACCAGGGTGAGGAACTGTCTTGATCTGAACTGTCTTATTGGTCCCTTTTTTACTCATCAGCACTGAAAATATACAACTTTTTTTTTTTTTTTAAACTATGTTTTTATAGAAAGATAAATCCCTGAAAAATCTCAAGTGCCTAAAATGAAAATTGAATTGTTTTAATTGAAAGAATGCTTTATTGGCCCAAATGTATACATATAGACAAATTAAATTTCTGAGCTTTTACCAAAACAAAGAAACAGCTTCAGTGAATAGTGGGTAAATTGTGTAGGATGAAACTAGTTCAGATACTTTGCAGTCTAAAAGTTTAAAGTAATGTTACCCCAGATTTTCCAGCTAATCAACCTTCAGGAATTTTCCAGGCTGAAATAATGCAGTATCAAGACTATGCTTAGACAGAGGAGCAAAAGTGTAACTTGAGCAAGAAATGCAAGCAGTTACTGGCTTCTAGTCATCCTCCAAGATGCTTCCCTTCTTCATTTTGAGATGAAATCCTTAGGAGGCTCTGAAAACAGTGAATCAGATTTCCAGTATTCATTCTGCAGGCATTCGAATGAACTCTCTTGGCTCTTGCAGAGTGTTTGTTAGCTGGGCACTACCTCCCTTGTGTGCTGGTTCAAGGAGCACGTGGCCAATGGATCGCAGTCCACAGTGGTGGATTTGTCAAGGAGGGGCTTTGGGGAGGAAAGAAGCCAGGCAAATACTGAAGTCTGGGGAGCAGTCCTAAAAGTGGAAGATGTAGCTGTGAAGCATGTGATTAGAAAATAAAACAAGTTGCTAATTGCAAAAGCTAAGGGTAGGTCAGCAAGACGTGCTCTAAGGCTATTCTCCAGCCTGGTCCCATCTGACACTGGGACTGCTGGGATGGGCAGAGCCAAGTGATCCCAGGCCAAGTGAGAAGGCAGCGCGGCTCCACAGAACTGCAGCACAGCACTTTCCCTATCTACAGATCCATTTTATTCTCCCTGGGGACGTGCACAAAATGTTCTTGGTGGAGTAAGCACTGCTTTGCAGCGATTGTTCAGCATATTTGGGGTTAAGATGACTGGTTTACTATTTCTATATATTTTCATCTGTTTCCTGAATAGATTTTGCTCACTGCTGCAATGCCAAGGCTTTACTGAAATAAAAACCCTCTCTGAGGTTTATACTGAGCAAGAGATTCACACACACATGAAATTCTGTATTTTCAACATGGAAGAGAATCTGCAGAAAAAGTGCTGCTCAGCATGCTGCAGTTTTCTGAAATATATTTTATATAAAATGTTCTGCTTTGTGATAACCTCAATGAACACAACTGTCTATGGTACAGGGGGTTCTTTGCTTTTTATACAAGGAGGGAGGAGGTTTGGGGGGGCTGAAGGCAGGAGAGGCTGTGGAAAGGAAAGCAAACAGGGAATCCTAATTCTCCTCTGCCATTGCTCTCCTTTGGGTGTGCTGTGGCCAGGGCTGCACTGGGAGAGGAGCCGGACAGCTCAACCAGCCCTTGAGTAGGGAGGGCTCCCCAAACCTGCCACCCCTGCACCATTATCGCTCTGGAATGGCTGGTGAGTGAGTGAGGGCTGTTTGAGCCCTGTAGTGAGTGCATTTACCAGTTCACAAGCTGAGACACAGCTCCATGGCAGAGCTAATTCACACTGACTGTACACGCCGAGCCCAGAGCGTGGTCTCCACTAGCCTGGCATCCCCGTGCTGCTGGATTGCTCATCGGGGGCATTTCACCCTGATCAGCTCTGGGCACAGAGCTACACATCTATCAGATCAGTCCAAGCAGAGGATATCAAAATTTATGTTTTATGCTGGATGGCACTTCATTCTGCATTAAAACCTGCTCATACAAGGTTAACTCATTAAAAAAACAGTGGGAAAAGACCCAGTCCTGGAGACAGGTGTTGGGAATGAGGAGCTTTGTCTGCTTTATCCAGAGCTGCTCATCAGCCCTTGAAGTACCACCGGGGATGGCATCTGTTCTGCACAAGCAACATCTCCATCTTCAAAGGAGGAGAAGCAATCTTTAAATTAGTATGAAGAGGGCCAATAATTCCTCCTGAGTGAGTCTGGCATAGATAAGCTTGATGTGGGGAGGAGGAAGAGGTTTTCAGGGTCTAAGTTCCACACCTATACACAGAGATACCGCGTTCTAATTTAACCCAAATCTCTTGCCTACTGCTTCTCTTTAGACAGCCATTCTCTCTACACTGCTATCCACACAGATACGTAGAAACCGGTTCCTGTGGTACAAACATGTGAGCTATATGCATTTTGGAATGTATATCAGTATATAGATGTAGATATGACTGATAACAACAACAACAACAACAATTCAAACTTAGTCATAAATTACAACAACACTGCTGCCAACCACCAGCATTTAAAAGTCACAAGTCAGCCCTCACAAAAACATGAGGTATTGTCTTTCAAAAAAATAATATGTGTTATTTATCTTCTGCTTTTCTGAATCTTTAAAATGCATTTAAATCATATTTTCAAGCCTTTGTTCTTAATCATGAAGTAGAAACTTACTTTTAGAGGGAAAAAAAAAAAAGCTGCATTTCGCACCCTGGCCTAACTCCAGGAAGCAGGACTTTAAGGGGAAAAAAAAAAAAGACCAAACAAACACAACGTGCAAACCGTACTAAAACTGCAAGAGTTGGCACCACTTTGTCATAATAGAGTATTTTTATGCCAAAACAACTGTGTGTGACAGGGATAAGCTCAGCCACCATCACATTCCACTTCCCGCTTCCTACATTAACTCTTTGCAGAAGCAGCAGGCTGCAGTGTCAGCCCCTATCTTTAAAGGGCTCTTTGTAGATTCATTTTCTAAGGAAGAAACTGCCGGAGTGCTCAGGGTCAAAAATCTGCCCTTGAGCAATGTCTGCAGTGTTGTATTTACAGATTGTACTAACTAGGTATCAAAGCTCCCACACCAGAGATAGCTGAAAGTAATATGAAAAAAGAAATCTCTTGCTAAAAGAAAACTAATGGAGAAGGGCAGAGGGAAAATTCATTAGCTGGCAGCAAAAAGAGTAATGGGTTTTGGAGTTGATTCTTTAGCCTTTTTCCGACATCAGCAGCTCTCGTAAATGGACGTTGCAATATTTAGGGAAGAGTAATTCTGTTGGGAAATACTTCCCAGTTTTCAAATCTGCACATCAGTAGCTGCACGCAGCTGCCTCCAGGTGTATTCCCTGCCTCCTTCCATCAGGATATGGGATTTGATCTCACCAGAGGTCCCTGGAGTGTAATTAAAATTTTGAATTCCTGATCCTGCCTCAGCTCACTAAACACAGGTTATATATCTGGAGTGAGAAACATTCCTCGAGGAGGTCTTAGAAATGATGAAAGGGAGCATGCCCACCCCGTGTCGTTTATTGACTCTCACGCCACTTACTGCTTGGTGATGTATCCCTGACCATCCAAAGGCAAATGGGGGGATTTTCCTTCATCATAGCTACTTTCTCTTCCTCTACTCCCACTACTGTACATCTGCATCAAAACTAGGACCGTAACCAGTGCTGGCTGAGTGCTGCCTGCTCCGGTCTTTGGGGTGCTTTAATTGGTGTCTCACTTCTTTGAGGTGATTGCAAAGTCCTGCTTTCACTCAAAACATTTCTAGCTCGGTAGCATCCAAAAGACAAGGCATATTCCACGAGCTGAGACTCAAAACAGGGAACAAACAAAAACATTAAAATATTTGTGTAAAAACTGACTTTTAAAAAAAAAAATCAGTCCTAGGTAGTCTGGGTTTCATAACTTCTAAAGGGTGTGTAGTTGGTGATACTGTATCGTGGTATTTTTGCAAGAGAAGAAGTGGCAAGGAATGAAACTTGTAGCAGCCTCCACAAAGCACTAGCTAAGGTTTTCTTTACTCCTTTTAAATAAGCTAATGCAGCGAAACAAAGGCAAAGAACTCTATTTGGTCAAATAATCCCCTTGGCTGCAGCACAATCTTTTTAAAGGAAATCCAATGCTGTAAATAACTGGAGTAATTTCTCAGGAGATTAAAGAAAATAAGCTCACTTTCTTTCCTGAAAGAAAATAAGCTAAAATATCATTGACAGATGGCAATCCGAGGCTCGAATACTTTATTACAGGCTGATGACACCATTTTCTCTCTCATATTTACCAGTATGGCAGGGTACCTTTTATATAGCTGAATGGAAAGAGCCTGTTTAGCCGAGTGCTGTTGTTTGGCTCGTTCTCCCCCTTCTGCGACAAGAGAAAAATACTCGCTGTAATGTCACAATAAATCTGGTATCTATGAAAATGAGACCGAGAGCCCCAGCCAGGCCAGGCACAGCCTCTCCCAATGAAATGTAATCTTCCTGCACATAAATCTCAGCCGGTGCACTGGGAGCCCTGCAGACCTTTTCCGAGCGCAGCCTGCCACGATCACGCTGGCGCGTTTGGTGTTATGAGAAGTATCGTGTGAGAGACAAATAAACTGCTTTTTAATAGTGACCTGAGCAGCAGTGGAAGTGGGGATGTGGGGATGGCAGAGGGCCATGCTGACCCATGGCACTACGGTGGCTACAGAGATTTGCTTTCAAAGACTTAGTGTGTTCTCTCTACTCATTTTAGTTCTGGAGACTATTATAGCTCTATTAGAGAGAGAAGAGCAATGAGAATGAAAGGGAGAAAAGCTTGTTTTAAGCACAGTTTCTTAAGCTAAGCAAACAAGCTCCTGTGATCCTTTTGTCCAACAGTGAGTCCTCCCTCTCCCTTCCACCCAGTCTTTCAAGACCTTTGACCATTTTATCCTAACATGACAAGCTTCCAAGAAATTTGATCCTAAAGCATTCATTAAAACACAGAATCAGGTTTAGGAAACACATCCTACCAGCAGCTCCACTAAGGTTAAAGTACCTTGAGTTCAGTTTCTACCAGGCATCAGGGAATTCACTTCAAGAGAGCCTGAGCCTGCCCTCTCTGAACCACCAAGGCTGGTAGGAGACCAGGCTGCCTTCATTTCCCTGCTCACAAAACCACTTGCCAGTGTAGGGACTGAAGAGACCGGGGGATACAGGGACACTGAAACCTCTGTGTGATTGGTTAAGCAACACAAAAAACCAACCCAACCCAACCAACCAACCAAACCACCCAAACACTTTTCAACTATTCATAAGAACTTAGGTGGTAAATGAATCTGATTATGAACAAGAATCAGGTCCCTGCATACTTCATCCACATGTCTTGTCTTGCAAGTAATTCAGCTCTAATCCTACAGGAATTCCTGGACAATCTTAACTATTCTGCTGGAAGGACATGGTTGAAGTGGTAAGCACAGCTCTATACCCAACTATTTAAGTCTCTAAGTCGCTGCTAAATCAATTAAAAACTCCTGGCTTTATGGGATTTTCCCTTCTTGGGTTTGTTAGCATCCTTGTGCAGCCATCCTGCCTTGGGGTGCCATTGCACTCGCTGGAGCCCCAAGGAATGCTCTCCAGAAGATGTTCACAGCAAGAGATAATAGTGAGCAATTGAGGGCAAAAATAGGGAGGTACACATGACAAAAAGAGAGTTACTTCTGCTCTTAAGTGACCAGACACAAAAGGCTGGGAGAAAAGAGGATGAGTCATTAAATCCAAATCTTGGCTGATAGAAGAAGATAGCTCTATCTTTTCTTGCAAGATTTGTGAGGAAGGAAATAAGTCAGTAAAACACATTTTCAGCACTGCTGCTGTGCACCATCATGGCAATTATTTAGCAAAGAGGTGGTTTAGCCTAAATAAATACTGTCCTAACTTTCATAATGGTTCTTTTTAATTTACATAGGTTTAACGGCGCACTAAGGGCTACGGCCACAATTATTTACAGAGACTAGAGTCTCTTTCATACACGGGCTTCCTTTTGCTTTCGTCCCAAGGATAATAGAAAATAGCAGAAGCTTGACATAATAATAGAGTTCAAGTGCCTTAGCAGTATAGCTACTCTCAAAGAATTATAAAATGCTGAAGCTAATGTACTTTTCCATGTGCGTGGCACAGGCAGGCCATTTTATAGCTTTTGCAAATAACAGACTGTTGCCTCTCTTGTCCATCAACTGAGGCAGCTTTTGCGATGATATAATGCCATTGATTCAAATCTGATCAGCTGCTGTTGCCTAATTATACAAGCAAAACAAATCCAGACTGTTTAAGGTAGAGGGGGGAGGCGGGAGGGGGAGCTGCCATAAAACACTGAGGGAGAACTGTCTTCTCATTTCAAACATGTGGTAAAACTAAAGAGTGCTTTTTCCCTTAAACAGGAATACTGCGGCCATGATTCCGCAGACCTATTTACTTTTCTTTTCACAATGTGCCAGTCTGCATGCAATAAAACTGTCAGGCACAACTCAAGAGCAATAAATATAGGGGAAACTGTTATTTAATGGGCCAAGAATCATCTGTACGGTGTCACTATGTATTCAGAGCAGTGCTCTGGTAAAAAGTCATTTTGCAAAATGACAATTTGTGTTGCATGTATTTTCATTTCTCCTCCCATTCCCATTCACTTGATTTTCTCAGCAGGAGAAGGGAGAATTCTCCCTGCGAGCTGCTGCTACTGAAGCAGGCGCTGAGGCTGCCCTGGGCACTGACACAGAGGGAAGAAAAGGAAAGGGCAGAAAGCTGTAGAGCTCTGAAAAGTCTGTGAAGAAAACAGGATGGGAAAGTTACTGTATTTTACCAGTCTCAGAGCATATATGTAAACCTAACGACCATGTATATTCACAGGCAAAGAGAATGAAGGACAAAACCCCGATGCACAAGAACCTGAATACATACCTGTGTGAGATGTGGCTCACAAAGAGTGTTGGATAGAGTGGTACCAGCCTGAAAGAGATAGAAAGAGTCTAAAATCTGAGCTTTTTATATCCCACCACCACCACCAAGGTCTGTATGCTCAAGTAGCTACTGGTCCTTCAGGACAAATACCTGAACGGGCAGTCTTTAAGCAACACATTCTTCATGCAGTCCCAGGTATAAAAATCTCAGCAAGCCCACCAAAAGCATCACCTAAATCTGTGACTCTTATTTTAAACAACTTCTCTGAGAACACGGCTCACCTTTCCAAGATGTTAATTTCACAGCTCTGAGAGATAAAACTGCTCAAAACAATTCTCGTGTAATCACTTGTATCCCGATCCTGGAGCTCCGTGTGGAAATGGGGTGCACTGAGACTTGGGGTGAAGACTCCAAGAGGTGCCGGTGACCCAACAAAGTCACTCTGAGCCAAAAAACCTCAAGGAAAAGGAATGGTGACCGCAAGGAAGTACAAAATAAATGAACCTAAGGACTTCACTCAGAGTCAGGCCAACCTGAATGTGATATGAAATCAAGAGGCATCAACTCTGATGTCCTGCCTGCACTGCACCCTGGCTAGCTATGTCCTAACACCAGAAGCTTCCCACACAGAGATAAATGGAAAGGACTTCCTTTACTTCTAGTCATTTAATGAAATCTATCACTTGCTGTGGGCAACTTAGCCACGTTTATGAAGTGGTTTGAAACATCCATTCTCAATGCTGGGTGCCAGATGTAGAAAGATATTTAGGATTTAACAAATATCCTTCTCCGGGTGTCTTGCACCTGATGAGGAGAGGAAAGGCAGCTACTGGAAGGAGAGAGTAATTTCGGGTGTTCTTCCACTGCTGCCAGTCCTCCTGGCCAGCTAATGATCTCACTGCTGACGTACCATCTTGGGAGCCTTTTAGCTCCCAGAGGAACATAATGGCACAGCACAGAACTGCACTTACACTGAACTTTGCTATCTGTCTCCTTGATATAGCAACACTGCCCTTGTAAGAAGAGGTTTGTTGAAAGGAATATGAAAAAAACAATTATTGGGCTTCGATCTTCTGTCCTACTCCAAATCCTGCTGTGTGATTTGCTATTTTGAGCATCTCACAGGAGGTTAAAACACAGAGCAGCATCTGGCCAGCCCCCTTTCATGAAAAGAAATGGATGTCTGAAACAAATCCTAATGAGCAATATTAGGTTTAACAATGAAGTATGGGGGCAACAAGCAGGCAGCATATAGATCTGAAAACAACCATCACCACTACTTGGTTCAGGAACTATATTTATTTAGGTACTGCAATTATAAAGTGATACAGCTATATGTTGTGTTGTATCTGTGGTCACAGGCAGCCAACAGTGTAGAGGGGCTGGGGACGCACAGTATTTGATTCAGGACTTTTTCAGCCACTTGGCAGGTCTGTTTTGTGGTGGGGGCATCAACGGCCCTATAAATAAGTTACTGATTTTAATTTGTGGACAGAATATTGTTTAATCTCTACAAACTGCCTCCTGTTCCACTGCTTAAAGTCAGCAGAAGGAAATGAAAGTATCAAATATCTGCTGAATTGCACTGGGTTAAAAAAAATCTGCCATCAATGACATCTTATCTTCAAAACCAACAGCTTGTTGCTCCATCCCATTATCCCAAATTGAGATATTTCTAATGCTGACGGTCATCTCCTCCACAGAATCTCCCTAGAAGGACTGTGGGATTTAAATGATGTCTAATAAACCAGATTACTATCTTTTGCTTAGTTTTGGCTCATCTTGGGACTTACTGTGGGGGTGTGGGGCAGCGCACAGGCTCTCCATCAGTGTCAGTGGTCCCTGGTGTGGGTGGGGGCTTTTTGGAGGAACCAGTTGGATTCTGCTCAAAGGAAACTGTCAGGACACGGACTCTTTTTGCCTTGTGGATCTTTTTTTAGTCCTCTGACGCTCCACAGTAAATTACCAATCCACTGTGTCTTAAGTGACCAATTATCTGCCAGTGCCAGAGCATAACCGGCCAGAAAATGCCACAAATTCACCTCGATTCAAACACAGAATTTTAACTCGCCTATTCTCATGCCTGATTGTTTTTGATTCCTGTTTGCAGCTTTGCCATAAACAGCTGGTGCCTTGAAGACACTGGCCCACGGAAGCTGAAGTGGCTTGTGCCAGAGCCACGTTGCTGAGATGCCTGCAGGATGCCTACCCCCATGGGGCTGCCCTCCACTGTCCCTTCCCCGTACCCTTTGCAGCACCCAACCACCGCCGCCAGCCCTGCTCCCAGCAGGAGGGGAGCTTCACCATGGCCTGTTACTTTGTGAGTTAAAAAAAAATAAATTTTTAAAAATCCCATGCATTAGGCACTGAACCCACCCTGTGAGGGGTTAATGTGCTCAGTCAGTTTATTCTGGTCTATCCTTGTAAGTCTTTTCCATGGAAAACAGCAGTTTGGACGTGGGCTTTTGGCCTATACATTGACATTGTACGTGGGGAGTAATAGAATGAATCTATTACTTTTACTTTATTACTTTTATTTATTATTGCATTTTACTTAAAGTCAAGCTGGAGTTGAATACTGATACCTGGGAATGAAAGGCTGAGGTATTCCCACTGCAACATCCAGCCCACTTTTCCAGCCCTAGTATCAGCTGTAACAATACCAGATTTTCAAGTAACCTTGCAATTCAGAGAAGTTCTGTTGAGAAAAGCATTTTCAAATTAACCTTTGAAATAATGGCTGCTCACAGCCTTTCCCCAACTTGACTCATGGAGCAAGCCCATCTCCCCTGAAATTCTATTAAAAATGCCAGCAAAATAAACCCATTACAGCTGTAACAGCTCAAATTAATGTCAACATGTCAGGACATATGTCTAATTTCAGTTTGGAGACTTGAAGATTGGAATCCTCATTATGGGCACCATCAGCTGTTTCCAAACAGCCTTCAGGTCTAGAGAGATTCATTTTAAATGAGGAACATCAAGGCAGAGCACAGAGAACTGTTCAGATGGTGCTTTAATTTCCGTCACTTTGCCACGGCTATGTTATCATCACTGTGGATTCAATCATTTTCCTCAGACTTGCTACTGATGCAGCTTCACAGGCCTTTCCACACATCATTCTTCTCCACGGGACACAGCAAGGGAAAACACACAGCGTGGCCTTCAGGTGGGATTGATGGGGGATGAGGACCTCAGCAAAATGAAACAAGGTGCCCACTCTGCCCAGCCACGTGAGAGCTATGAGAAATCCATGCCCATCTCCTAACCTGGTGGCTGTAAGGCTGCGGCACAGTGGGACCACTGATGAGGAGTCCTGCACCTAAATGAAACTGAAAACCGAACTGAAAGCATTAAACCTCTCGCATTGTGTGTGCTCCAGTGAAAAACTGGAACACTAATCTATATGCATATTGACTCTGGTACACAGAAAGGGAGGATTGAACTTGTATTACAACAGTATTCAGAAACTCCAGTTGGTGTTGAAAGCCTTTGCATTGGGTGATATATAAACGCCAGGCAGCAGCCAGGTCTTTTCACGGCTTTCCTGCCATTTAGCTTCAGATGACACAAAGGAACAGAACAAACAGGAAGGGAGATGGAT
The DNA here is from genome assembly GCA_027560015.1 of Chloroceryle amazona. NCBI lineage: Eukaryota > Metazoa > Chordata > Aves > Coraciiformes > Cerylidae > Chloroceryle > Chloroceryle amazona. The sequence goes on along the minus strand of JANHFX010012088.1, from coordinate 75,271 downwards.
GGGAGTGATGTGAGATCACAGAGCTATGCGTAACCTAAGCATATGCACGACCTGATTCTTCAGACAGCCTGCTTATAATCACTGCTTATCTTTTCTCTACTGTCTGTTCTGAATTTTAGAAGTATTTTTTGCCAATTTCTCCTTCTTGATGTGCAACCGCCAGAAAAGAAAAGAAATAAATATATTCTCACTCATCCTCTGCTCCCATTATCACTCGCTGCTTTCAGGAAAAGCCTTGTTTTTTCCAAGGTTATACACATTTGAAGCTTCTGAATATAGGGTTTGAAATTTCTTACCGCTGAGCCCCTGTATTCTCAAACAAAATAGAGCTGCTCAGTTTTGTTTTGTCAACTTCAAAAATGAAAAAAAAAACAAAAATCATTTAAAGCCTGACCTTTTGGCACAACAGAGGCATGAGGATGGGCTCCAATGTTTGCAAAACTTCTGGGACTCTGTCAAAACTAATATTTCTCGTTCTCAGCAACATTTCAGTGCAAACTCAAGAAATGCTGATGAGTGCAAAATGAACCTCAGTCCAAACTTCGCACAGTGAAGAAAAGCTTCTGTGCAAATTTTGGAATGAAGGCCATCGAGACTGTCTGCATGCATGCTAGGGGAAAGAATTATATCCTGTACATTAAGAAAAAAAAGAGAATATCTAAAGCCTTCACCTGGCCCATCAATCGTACTGGAAAGCTGCTTAGTGATAGGCATAGAGTTTGCTTGGGAGTAGAACAACAGATCCCCAGCAAAGCTTGGAAACTGTCAGGACCAGCTCCGAGCACTCCAGAAGCTCTATGGTGTGAGTGCACGTGTGCACACACAGACACATCTGTGCACATCTGCACACGGATATAAAAATGCCAAGGGTCGATGGAAGACAAAGGCACGTCAAGTCTTAAAATGTCTCCACTGGATTGTTTGGCTCGAGCTCTAAAGTGATGACGGGTGTTGATTACCCACCGGTTAGCTGGTGGTGAAGGGAATATTCACAGCTCCAAAAAGCAGAGTGACCTGCATCCAGCGAACTTTCCACCGCACTCCTCTAGGCAATGAATGGAATAGACTGAGGGGATTTAACTGAGATTTAAGGAGAAATTACCCACAATGTCTGGCTCGAAAAACATTTTCTGAAGCAGCTCCAAAGGTTTCTTAAGAGCAAGCCATCAGAGACAAATTAATGGGTAAGCTTCACGTGAGATGGTCGAAGTACATGATAAATGCAATTAATAAGGCACTAGATTAGATTTTCACATTCAATTCTGGACAACAGATAAAGTAGGAAACTGCTCTTCTGTGGCAGGAGCAGAGCAGCAAACAGTGGGCAGCTGAAATTCTTTTCCTCACCTTGCTCCTGGAGATAAGCAAAGGACTGCAACCTTTCCCTTGATATGCTGTCATCTCTTGACTTAACCCTGCACCAGCCCCACTCCCTTGGTGATGGCTTGGGGTGGGGGGGAGAAACTGTAGTCCAGCCTACTCCTGCTTTTCCACTTTCCCACCAAGTCATCTGCAGCTAGAGGAAGTCAAACAGCCCAGGGAAATACCTGTTCTTGCCATCCACGCTCAGGGCTGAGCAGTCACAAACCTGAACGGCTCAAAAGCTTTTGCCTTCTTCTTGGACTTTTTCCTCGTGTCACCTTTTTTATTCACAGATACTAATAAACCTAATGGGAGCAATTTCAACTGAACATGACCTAGAGCAGGACTATTATAGTTACTACCATCAACAAACACTCATCAGGTGAAAAGCAGGCTGGGGAGGAAAAATAGGTGGGGGAATAAGAGTTAAAATAGGCTGGAAGTGAAAAAAATGGGCCATCTGCCTGATTTCCTCTTTTATGCCAGGTAACCAGGAGTTTTGCACGTGCTGTACATGATGAAGGTGAAAAGGGTTGTGCTGAACATAAGACTGCCCTGAACACTTTGAGGGCAGAGGTATCAGTTCTCATCAAAACCTCACCCAGATTTGGCGAGGGAGTGGAGTAAAGGCACAGGCTGGTTCTTCACCAGGCGAGTTCACAAACTCAAACTGCACGTGCTTGTGCTGACAGGATCAGTGCTGGTGGGAGAAGAGTGGGCAGCTCACGTCAGGGACTGCCTTAGAAGCCCTGTATCTGCTCTTCATTAATATCTGAAGCACAAATGTACTTTTCATGGTTCAGAATGCAATCCAATCCTGCACACAGCACTTCAAACCCAAATTCAGAAACGTACCAGCAGTTCAAATCCTTTGAAAGTCACTGTAGTGTTCTGGCAGATCCCTGTAAACACTGTGGTCATTGCACAGTTACCTCGGGCTATCTTTTAAGCCCTTTAATGTAATATTTAGACCAATGTTGTTATTAGATTTTCCCTGGATGAAAGGATCTATAAACATAAATGCCAGTTGCTAATTCTTGCTAGTACAAAATAATAGTATTAGTACATCACACAATAAGAAAAAAATTAAGCTGGTAATTTATACTGCTGAATTAGATACACTAACAAAAGAGAGAGGCAATTGTATACCACAGTAAAATCTTCAGTGCACAGACTTAAGCATTCCTCAGTCTTTAGTGTTCAATTAGGGTGAAATTTACTTTCAATACAAGACATAATGCCAAGGGCTCTCACACCCTCAGTAAAAATATAGGATTTCATCTCATCTGCCTCCGTGCAAAGTCCTCTTTTTATTCTGGCAAAGCTCAAGGTTTAGCTCTAAAGAACAATTTGATTTGCATTACACATTGCACTAACAGGCTGCAGTGCACAGATTTGTCTGCGGAAAGAATATATTCTAATAGGTCTGATGCTCTGTCTTTATAGTACCATTTGATTAACAACAAATTTCTTCACTTGGCAGCTGTATCCCTTAATCGGGTACTCACTAAGCAAAGGCATATAAATATGTATAAATGTCAGATTTATGGATCAGAGACGACAATAATTGCATTTGAAGAAAGGTGGATTGTCTATACTTCTAATTAGTCTCCCTTAAATAGGCTCATCATACGTACACATTTGTACATGTCCAGGGCCTGATTCTCAGAGCCAAGGGTGCGTGTCTGACTGGGCAGCATTCCCTTCCCTGGGAGCCTAATTAGAGTCCTTTGACAAATCCTTTCAGTCCTGTTGCTTGATGGCATTGGGCGCCGCACAAACCTTTCCTTGTGTTACATGGTTTTACAGGGGGGTCATTTCCAAGACTGCAGTTCACGTATTTGCACGTACACGGCACTGCACATTGCACCTGACCACTCTCTGCATGTCATTCCATTACCAGGACACACAAAACCAGGTGCTGCCAATGCACATGCACTGGCAAATGGCAGGAAAAGAAATTACTGACGAGAGTATCTTCAGTCAAATGGATCCTCATTGTGATAATAATGGAAAATTATTATAATTGCCAGGGAGAGATAGTCTGTCTGTGGAATTCAACCCTGGCTTTTAAGGTAGGTTATAGACTAAGTTGACAAAAGTGCTTTTACCTTTCTTTTCTGAACAGATTCCCTAGCAGCCACTTTTATACTTCATGGGATGCTGGAAGATTAAAAAAAAAAAGTGGATCTGAAATAATTCTTGGTTTATCAGTTATAAGTACCATTATTTTGAAATCTGTACAGGAGGTAACAGGACTGGAGCTGTCAGACCCCAATTAAAGTAAAAACTAAACTGTCACTGAAGACATAGGCAGTTTGCACAGTGTTAGTAGCCTCTACTTTGGTGCACTACAGGTATCCAAGTTGAAATTTAGAGCACCTACATTTAGAAGCTAAAATTATCTGCCAAGAACAACAGACACCTGCAGAGGACTGTTCAGAGTAGCTACATTACAAACCTGAAGAGGCATGAATATCCTCAGAATTATCCAGTTCATCACCTTTCATCTAAGTAACTTTTACATTTGACTTCAGATTTTCTGGGAAACTTGGAAGAGACCTGGAGGCTGGAAAGGAACCTCAACCCTGTGGGAGTCCTTCCCTGGAGGGGCAACACATAACACATAGCAAGTCTCAGTTGTGTGGCTGCTGCCTGGCTGCCCCCAGCTCTCCCGTGCACCAGCACATGCAATCCCCATCACCATTCTGGTTGCTCTCTAACCAAACAGCTGAATGCCTCTTCTGGAGGTCGCCGGGAATTAGGGCACAGAGGAACTGGAAGCAGGAGAAATGTAAAGCCCTGAATGCATTGTCCTCAGAGGTGTGCTCTCACCAAGGCAGGTTTTGTTTCCCAGAGACCAGACTGAAGCCTTCAGCTGCTGCTTTCAGCCCTGCACAGTGGTGGAAGTAACAGGCTGACAGAAAGCATGGCAGATTTATGCCACCTATTTTATTTCTATGAAGTACTAGACACACACAAAAAAACCCAAAACTAAGAGCAAACATGCAATCCCTGCTGCTCAGAAGTCTTACTGGAGCATGCTAAACTCCTAACCGTGTGTTGCAAACACCGTGTGTGCTGAAGCCACATCTTTGCATCTTAACTGAGTATTTTTAGTATAGCACATCACGCACGCAGTCGTGCTTTACAGATCATCTATGCCACTGCATGAACTGCTATGAACCTGAAGCAAGTTTCCACAGGCAAAAGAAGTATCAGCATTTTTTTCCATGTAATTCCACACAGAACTGGCCTCTGTTCATGGAGCAGAAAGGATTAAAAGTCCAGCGCAGATTTCCTGCCTGTGCTGTCCAAACACGTTATACAGATGGAGACCATGCTCTTTATCCTGCTTTCATTTCTAGCTGGAATAATTTCAGTAAAATATAGAAAAGTACATGCAAGTCTCAGAGATCTTAACCATGCTCCTGCACCATTCTGGTGGATCCAGCTGTGGGTGTATTGTGCACATGGAGGGGAAGCAAATTTTGCTACACAGAAGTAATCTGTAAATAAATGAATAGCTAAAAAACATTCTTCACACAGTTCCAATTGAATAGAAATTTGGACTGTTTTTTTTGTTGGTTTGGGGTCTTTTTGTTTTGCTTTTGTTTGTTTGGTTGGTTTTTATTAAGTTACTGATCTATTGTCTTTCAAAAATGTAATGAGCGTAGGGAGACTGATCCATTGCCATTTAATATATAGCATACGGTTGTATTTGAGATGGATATGAAAGTAGTAGTTCCGTGCAATATTTAAGTCTACCGAGCTCTGCAGGTCTCCTCTTCTAATATCACTTGATTTATCAAATCTGATTTGGGATTTATAGCCTAGAGAGAGAGAGTTCTCAAATTCCTAATCTGTTTGGCAACAAGTATCTTCTCTGCTTTACTACTTCATCTTCCTTACTCACTGATCTGAAGGGTTGGAGTTCTAAACTCATTTAGCAAGGACAAAAAAAAGGATTTTATTATGTTTTGACAATTATGTATGTCCTGATCCAGAGAGTAAATAAAGTGTGAGTGCCTATTTGCTGTGCTACTAAATGCAGGCCACCAAAATGATGCCCTGTGATAGAAGATGTACAAGACATGCTGCTGAATATACAGAATTGGAACCAATTTGTCACTCATGAAAGTAAGAGTTCCAGCAGCAATTATCAAGCAGCTGAAATTGCACACTTTCAATAGCTGAAGTTTTGTTAAGACATCCCCCTTCCTAGAGATATTTCATAGTTAGGTGCTGAAAAGAGCTGTCTCCTTTTACCCCAATACATGCTTTCAAGCCCAGGTTTGAGAGACGTTCTGACCTACAGGCTGGGTTGCTGAAGGTTGATGTCAGCCCACTATTAAGGGCTGGGGCTGATTTTTTTCTTATACAACACTGAATCAGCCACTCAATTTTGCCTGGCCTGTACTTTCCTGCAACAAAGAGTTTTCTGCTACAAGTTGTTCCCCGCCTTGGTAAGAGCCCCATTAGATATCTAGTCCATGCCCTTGAATGCAGTCAATCCAATGTGGCTTCTGCTGCCTTGTCCTGCCTGGTCTAACCATGCAGAATCACGATGCTTGTTCTGCCATCCTTGAGCCACTCTCCCGTCATCCAAATGCTTAATGCTTTTTTTAAAGCAACCTTCTAACGCTGACTCAATTTTTTTCAGCTTGAAATGGACTGTTCTTGAGTGAGTGGATGTCTGGCCCGCTGTCTTTCAGTTAATGACTTCAAAAATCCAATAAACAGAGCAGCCCAAATTACAAATACAAAATAAAAAGTACCAGACTCTTTATTTCTTGCTCAAAGGCAAATTGTGTGACTTTAATTTAACAGAAAATGATCAGCTTTATGACTGGATGTGTTGCAAATAAACTGACAACCTTTATACAATACAATTACTTTATTTTATGTGATATTATTATTATCTGAGCCATCTGACACTCTCATGGCTCATAGAAAAATTCCTATTTTAGTGCAACTCTGTGCTTAAATAGATTTCTTTGTACTACATGAAATAACCCCTTCCTCTCACCTTAGCATTCACAGCCTCTAAAATATACAGAGCTCTTCCATATCCCTTGTGTTTATCATCTTGGTCAAAGGAAGAGTTTCCAGGGACTTCTATGACTATTGGATCATCCCCAAAGTGTAACTATGAGAAGAACTAAGTCCCATGGGACAGAAAGGAAGGAAGGGTTTCCTTAAGATAACTGACATTTTTAACAAAAAAAAAAAAAAGAAAAAGAGTCTTTTTCTGGATGGACAATCATGGTAACTCAGCTCTTTTGCTTCTAGTCCCTAAACAAATGCATTCAAGTGGCTGGCACTGAGTGGCCCAGTGCCAGGCCAGGCAGATATACCCATTCATGATCATCTTCCCTTGCTACATGCCATATATTTAATTCTTCTGATCCTTCCTCTCCAATCTCTCCTCAACCCTGGGATCCTGTTAGCAGCTCTTCCCCTTGTTCAGTACAAATCCCTCAAGAAAACAAGCAAGTAACTGCCATTATGTTTTACAATTGCTTAAAAGCAAGAAAATTTTCCCCGCTGTGTTAATTCACTCTTCGCCATGTGGCAAAAGACAGTCTCTCCCTCCTTCTCACTGCCCTGCAGCCCACAATTTGAATGCAGCAGAAGGGGACGAGGCTAACTGTGATTCAACACGGCACAAAATTTACAAGTGGCTTCTATTTCCAGCACCTCCCCATAGCCACATCCTCGCTCCCTGCGTGCGGCTGGAGCATGGAGCTGGGGCTCTCTGCAGCTGTAATCCCCCGGGAGCAGAGCTTGCAGATAAAGGTACATTTGTGCTCTGGTTTCTTTTATCTTCACTCTGATAATGAATCATTCAAATCATGAGGTAACGAGGCAGGCAGAGTCAAACAAGTTGCATTCAATCAGCATCCAGATTTGGTGGCACGATTCCTGGCACAAGGATCACATGCACCTGCTTTGAAGGACCTGCACTGGTTTTCTCATCACTGCTGAAGATGTTGTCTGCCCTGTCAAGAATTGCACCTCTCTAGTTGTTCATCTTCCAAGGACGTGGGGAAGACACATAGCATCTTACAGTTTAACTCTTCCACCCCAGGAATACCTCCATGTGCTTCACAGTCTAACCCGATGCTGGGGTTGGATGTAGAGAAGGAGTCAGAAAATACAGAGTAGATGACAACTGCCACCTCCAAGGGATGTGGTGGGAGTTGGAGGAGGCACTGGAGGGATGAGGCCCGAGCAGGGGTTCCTGCCATTGCTGGATGGAAGAAACCCATCTCTGTGGGCCCATCAAATTATTGGTGTCACATTGGCAGGCAGCTGTGACTAAAGCAGCCCTTCTCTAACCACATAGTGTGTGGCAGGATGTACAGTCACCTGTTTCTTCTCTGGTAGCAGGACTGAAAATTCCTGTTCTTTACAGCACATCTCTCTCTCCAGCTGCTTCCAGAATGTGATACAAAGCATTTTACCATGTATCTAAAACCTTTTTTCTCCTGAGAATGTGTGGAAAACACTTTGCTTTTTTGGCAATAAGAGCATTGCTGCTGTAAACAAGATTTTTCTGAGCTCTTTTTAATGAATATAATTAAGAACACATTATAAAACAGATTATTAGCAGTAAACAGCAAGTAGTAAAGCCCATCTATATAGTGTCACAGCATTATTAGTTTCCTTCTACTAGAACTGCAGACACATACACCCTGGCCAGTCCCTTAACACCCTGAATTCTTTATATTTGGTCACAAGTCTTTAAAACATGTTATGCAGAGGTCTATGCTTTAAGAATAATAAATGCTATTTACTCTTAAATACAATAGGATGAAAAAAAAACCAAATATTTTTTTAATACCTAGTGTATTAAATGGCAAAACCAGGAAAAAAAATGGTCCCAGAAAAAGTGATCTAAGCCATCAGCATTTGGGGATCTTATGAATAAAATGAATGAACATTAAGTTAAAGGGAAGGCGATCGAGTATGGTGACATTGGATAGAAAGATGTAAAGAGGAGGAACTCTGTTTACCATAAAAGCAAATCTTATTTTCTGGATCACTCCTGAGCCTTTATGTGATCCTGTGATCTTCACTGATTCAGAGACTATGTCTCTGTCTCCAATATGTGACTAAAACCTGAAGCCACCCTCAAAAGGAGAGCTTTGGTTCCTGCTATCACCACTTGGCTCCTCTTTATTCCTCCACCTTCTTAGGCTCATTTACTGTGGAAACAAGACTCGGAGTGATCTGCTGTCTTCCTCATTCCTTTCACATCACCACAACTTCTAAGCCTGTCGGTATTTCTTGATCAAATTTGACAGAATGGTAGAAAGCTCAAAGACAACTGAATCCTTAAGTCTTGTGAGGATAGGCAGCTGGGAGAAAGGGAAACAGAAACACACTCATACCCCCTATAAACACCCGTCACGGGGCGAAGGGCTGTGTTATAAGCTATGGCTGCTGGACATAAGGTAGTCATTTTAAAATAAAGGTCTTAAATATGCAAGAGTTTCCACTGGGACCTTCCTGGGTAGAAAGTTCAGGCAGCCACTGGACACACGTCCATAGAAAACAAGGCTTCATTAAGTGTCACACCTCACAGATTTACTTGTAGTTTCTATTCTCCTTTTCCATTTGAATTGGGGGGGGGAGAAGAAGTAGTAAAAAAATAAAATGAAAAGACAATGTCAGCCAAGACTTCACTATCTCTTTTGCAGCACTGCTGTGTTTGCTACTGGAAATGATGCTAAAAGCAAAGTCTCCAGTATCACCACCCCAGTGCTGGAGAAGCTGATCAGATCACAGGCTATCTCTGTCTCTCTACTAGTATGACTGCCAGGAAAAGCATCTCCCACAAAAGACAAAGGATGCATCTTTTCTTTGCTAATCTCTTCTTGCTTCTGCTGTAAGCGTCTGGGGTTTTTATCTTCCCCACCCTAGGAATTAGAATTAGATTTCAACGGGAACAATAGCAGCAGAGTAACATCAGCTCCATTATCTCTACTAACTGCTCTTTTCTTCCAAATATGTTTGGTGGGGTTTTTTTTTGGCACCACCTGAAAATTCTCTAAACCTGGGCTTTCCTCAGAAAAAGCTCTCTCAATTGCTAAAGGAAAAAAGGATTAAGGGATATTGTTAAAATGAAAGCCCTACTTAATACCTAACATCTTCAATTCTTTAACTATTTTTCCCTTCCCTGTATCTCTAATGAAAGGTTAAAAAGATCTTTAATGCTGATTGTTGCCATGGGACTAAGTAGCCTGGAGTCTATTAATCCAACGCCCAACAGTTTGTTTAACTAGTTAGTGTGCAACACTAGCAGGGTCATGCTGACATCCTCATTTCAGCCCTCTGTTCAAGTGAAGTAATTGGGCTATTCCTGACGGCTTATAATTAAATTTAAGTTGAAGTTCACAGGTAAAATTTCTGCATATTACCCTGTGTCAAGGCAGTTGGCATTCTGAACCCTGAAAATTTAAATTCAAGAGGAATGAGAATAGAGTAAGTCTCATGATTAGGTCAAACTTCTGCTAATTGAAGGCCTGATTCAAAGCATTTTTTTAATGCTGAAGATTGACATTATTTGCTTTCCATGGGTAGTGGGGTAAGGTAAAGCAAGGCCTATGATCATGCTAGGTCTGGAGTTCCATCAACTTTCATTCTTACTTTAAATGCTTTCAAACCTTTCTTAAACTATGACCAACAATTTTGCTTCCTCTTTTGAATGAGTCCTTGTACCTTTTCACCTCAGCAATGATCTGCTGAGGAGTCTTAAATGATAAACTAGCAGATGATAGTTAAATTAATTTGATAAACTAGCAGATGATAGATAAATTCAATCTTGTATTCCAACTATACTTATGCTAAAACCGATCTACCTGTGTAATATCTACTCTCTGCTACCACGAGTGACATGAAAAGAAACTACCTCTAGGTAAAAGATGAAAATCTGACCACCTTACACATGTACACACCAGGAACACAGAGACACATGGAAGCGTAAAATACATTTAGTACAAGTCTTCATTTGATTTGTAACAGTTGGGCTGGATGCTCCTTCTAAAGTCTAAATGAGAGCTCTTAGGAAGAGGGGTTACTTCTTTGGTTTTAATTTTCTGTGGTGGTTTGACCTCTGCCATCTAGAAAAATTCATAGATAGCATAAATACTTCCTACAAGCAGCATACTTATGAGAACTGTGTAGAAAACAATTGTAATTAACTCTGCCCTTGTAAATAACTCGTGCAAATGAAGTTAAATACACGTAGCTGTCAACAACTGCCTAACCATGAACAAAGCAATGCAATCTTTCATTTAGAAAATTACTGTAAATGTAAAGCACAGAAGAGTAAGTCACTTCTGTAAGACACTATAAAGGATATTAGAACCAAGCAATGCAGAACTTCCTAACGCTGAAAAATAACTAAATGAAAGCTCCCAGTTTAAATGAGTCGGTAGAGTCAACAACTGTGAGGTGAGCTGAGCTGAGCTTCCAGCCCTTCTAGCCTCCCCATAGTGCTCCCTGCTCCACAGAGGCGTTTTTTCCTACAATGGTATTAAGCCATTAACTCCCATTTTAAACCAAATGAGAATAGGCAGAATTTCAGTCAGGATCCTCCACAACAGACCTCCCCTGTGTGATTAATGAGGTATTGAGGAAGATGAATGCACATAAGCTGAGTAAAGCGAGCACCACCTTGGAGAAAGCTTTTGATGGGAGGAAATTGCTCTGTATTAAGAGCTCTCTGGAGCCAAGGCAGAGACAAAAGTTACATTCAGTTCTCTGTAAATGAGTTCTGCTTTCTGTCTTCACAACTTTAACTAAAGTGAAGAAAATGGCTGAACAGGAAGACTTGGTTGCTCTTGAGACTCCATAATTTGCTTGATGAATGCTTTAAAAAGAGATGGGCTGGAAAAGAAGATCATTGAATTTAAGCAAAATACAGTAGACACATCACTTCTGGTATCAAGAGGCAAGGCACGTGATCAAAGATGAGAAAGGAGCTCAGCTGTAAAGGTAGGAAGCTGGAACAGAATGAGCAATCGTTTCGTGAGGAACATGGTCCTCGGTGTGGAAGGAATACTGCCTGTCTCAGGAGAACAAGAAACAATTCAAGTATTGTTCATTAGATGGCCAATTGCAGCAGATATTTGCAAGACAAGAGGAAGAAAGGAGATTAATTGTCTTACTCAAGGCAGGGGATGTGCTGAAAAAATGAAAAAAGCTCCATTTGGTGCAAGAGCCCTTGGATCACGAGACTGCCATGGAGTTTGTGGGTCCTTTCTCTCCTCTTTCCTTTAGTTCCTCAAGTTCTTAGTCCTTCCCCTCCTTTCAGTCTGGAAATTTCTAAGTTTTGTGCACTAGCTCCTACCATGAAGAATTTTTTACTACCCAGTGCTCAGGACCGTTTCGCTGTGAGCATGACAATCTTTGCAACTTCTGTTTTGGAATTACTGCTGAAGTTTTTTGTTGTGGGGTTTTTTGAATTTTTTTTTTTTTTTCCTCCCTTTAGTTCTGTTTTTAATCAAGCTTGAAATTTTCTTCCTTTAAAGAAGCCTTTAAAATCTTCTCATTTTCTCTGGATAATACATCTCTGAACTGCATTGTTATACTCTAAGAAAAGGACTATTTTCTGTCACTTGGAAACCCACGCCTCATTTTGAACTGAAATAAACCCACTAATAAAATTAATAAGAAGCACTATTCCTCTGGAGAGAGTCAGGGAAAATATGATGGGTTATAAACTGAACTGCAGGTTCCAATAATGCAGAACAGGCGATACTGAGGAACAAGAACTCCACTAGCTGGGACATGGCAGAAGGTCGGGAAATTACTGCAGGAACACACCACAGATAAGGGCAACATATAAATGAAGGGTAGATAACAAAAAACATTGTAAGCACATAGAAATTCTTGAAGAGGATCTGCAAGGATCCTTAAGATCCTTGATTATTGCTCAAGATTGAAGCTTCAGGTTTTAGATGAGCTAAGATTGCTATTGTGTGCACATCCTTTTGGGGCACCCCGGTAGCAACGCCTTGTTTCCAGAAGAATAAAGTGCACATGGATGCTGTTAGAGTTGATTATTTAACAGCAGTGAAATTCAGGCTGAAGTGTTGGGTGCACAACTAACAAGACACCTAAATTACCGGCCCTGGATGAAAATTGGGGTATCACTTCTGCCTGAGTCTCCTTTCAAGCTTTTCTGTAAAATAGAGACAGTTATGGCAATTTCCTAAGTGTGAAGGGAGGGTCAGGTAGTGTCAGCAAGGTATTTTAGATTTGTAAAGTGCTATCCGTGCCAAAAGTTAATGTCAGATGCTCGCAGTAAAAGTGCAGGGCATGTCTAATGGAGGGAATATCAGACAACAGACAGTGGACTTTGTTTTATAGTTTTTGTAACTGAGAGATGAACTGACAGAAGCTGACAGTGATGAAGAAAAGGAACTGCTCTGGAAATTGGCCAGCTTGGCTGAAGCTGTCCACAAAAAGGTAACAGATGCAGTATTTCGGTAACAGGCCAGAAGAAAATACAGCCAGTGCCTACAGGAAGACACCAACACTCTTTTGGACAGACCGAGAACTACAAAATATTAGTTAAGCTACGAAAGGAGGCGATCACAATAAACTAATGTTGACTAAGTCACTAATGTTAGCTTCTGTCTTGAATTCCCCTCAACTTTGGTGGACTTTATGTGTGAGTGCTGTTAACCCAGCTGTAAAAAGGCAGCAGTGCTGTAACAAGCCTGACAGTGTCTGTGCTACTGGGAACCCTTGGTAGATTTATGGCATACAACATATAGAAAAAAGAAGGCCAGAACTCATGGCCTCCTGTTCCACGGAGCTGGTTCTCTCTGCTTTGGCTGTCTACGAAACTGGAGAAAGCACAATCCTCTGGCAGCTCTGAGTCCATCCAGCAGGAGAGCCATGTTCATGATACTCAGGCTGAGATGATTTACCTTGCACCACAGAAGTGTTACAACGTCTCTCACTCAGTGTTTTCCCATACGAGAGGCACTGCAGATGTGCCAAGCACAGAGTGGTTTGGGGCTGGGTGCTGGAAGGCACCCTAAAAAAATTTTCCTTTTTATCACAAGCCAATGCAACATTCATTTGCTGGGCCTGAGAATCAAAAGGAGGACTCTGCCCTTTGTTTGATGAGCCTTGACACTGATGCCTTACTGATGATTTCACTGATACTTCTTTTTACTTTCCAGCAGAAGAGATCTTGATGTGGGCAGCCACACTGTGTTTATAACACGGGCTCAACCACATCGAATTTGCCTTTCTTCATCTCACCTTCTGCTGGTTGGTGGCCATCTGCTACATGTTTCTTTGTTGTTTCACTCCATGCCCCAACTGTTTTTCCTCCAAGCCCCAGAGACACTGCAAGCAGCAGCTCTGAATGCCACGTTTGCATCCTGGCTGCATTACTATGCTCTTACAGTCCAAGTACTGAGCAAGTCTTGAGGGATATAGGTGTTTTATTTTTATTTTCCATGTTAACATAGATTTCAAGTAGCTTCCTTTAAAAGCCCTGTCAAAAGCTTGAAGAATTGGACCATACAATAGAAATAATCTTCATTTATTTATAGAGCCAAGGCTGCAAAGGGAAACAGCCTCAAATGGTCAGCCTAGCTGAGGAATGGGGCTAGCATTCAGGGAGGGTGGAAAGGCAAGTTATGTAGCTACATTAAACAGATCTGGTTTACCTCTACTGGAGTCGTAAGAAAATGACTATCAAAATCTTTGCACATTCAAGAAGGAAATATTTGACTAGACCTTTTCATCTTGTTTGAGTCCCATGATACAAACTGTACTGGTGCTGACAGAACAAAACTACTTCTTTTTACTTTCCAGTAGATGACACCTTTATCTGGGCACCCAGACTGTGTTTATAACACAGCCTCAACCACATGAATTTTCCTTTCTTCATCTCTCCTTCTGCTGTTTTTTGGCCATCTGCTACACATTTCTTTGGTGTTTTGCTCCATGCTCCAGCTGGGCAAAGATACCCCTATCTATTTCACTCAAGACAATTTGTTGCAACCAGCTCAACATATTTCTCTGTCTTCATCTGGTACGAGTATCATCACTGTGGATCTGGAAACACTAACCTGCTGCTGGTACATCAGCATCTCAGAAAAGTCCTGGAGTCCTGGTCAACACACGATCTGTTGTTGTGTTCCTCAAAGACCACAGCCCAGTTTTCAAATACAAGGTGGCATTTGCCTCCTCACAAATTCACTCATGATGAACTCTCTGCCATAGCAACTAAACTAACAAGCAGACAATAAACTACTTTGGGTATCCACACACATATTTTTCTAAGCAGGATCCTGATACTTAAACACAATGACTAAAATACTGCAGTGATTTCAGTATTGTCATTTCTGTGAGTGCATTGAAAGACTTCGTCTGGAGCATTTCTTAATAGCTCAGCTCTTGCAGGGAAAGATTAAGGGAAGTATTTAATGTTAGGAAGAATACCTGCATTATTGTGCTTTTCATTTATCTATTTAACAGCACAGTTATGGGATTACTTTTAATTTACTAGCACATGAAAAAAACCCTCTTTCAGAATCATAGCCTAGGCAGAGAAGGGGTTTTGGGGGGTTTTGTGGTGGTGGGTTTATTTCGTGGTTTTGTCTGGTTGGTTGGTTTGTTCTTTTTTTTGTTGGTTTTGTTTGTTTGGTTTTTTTTAACCTGTGGCTAACAGAAGTATATGAACTACAGAACAGAAGGGCAGATACATGAAGCACATCCCAACAGAGAAGAACTCTCAATTCCAGCATGGGATGGTTCTGGCCAACAATGACCATTGAAACTGTGGCTTGCATATCATATACTGGTTTCTTGATTTGCTCATAACGAGCTCTTTGTCAATGTGCCTAAGTAAGTTGACAAAGAAGATGGAAAACTACCTTCCACTTAGTATCTGCATGCACTGAGTTGGTACCACACTGTAACTTACTGCCCTGTGAGGTCAAGCACCGCCCCACATTAGAGCTGTCATTGCCACTGACCTCCTGAAAGCTCCCCCAAGAGTACTCTGGCTTTGACACTGACTTTAAGCCACCATCTCCCACACTGATTCATTTCTGCTTGGTTTTACTCATAGAGAAACATTGCTACACCAGTCAGAGCTGTAGGATCAATAAAGCAGAGGAGGAAAGAGCCACATTCCCATCTGCATCGTCCATCAAAGGCAAACCTGGCAGCTGAGTTCAGCTGCCTCAATTCCATTTTTTTCACTTGACAAAAAGCCTCTCTTGGAGCCTGCTGGTGAAGAGACCTAAAACCTTATATACATTAAGGCAACTGAATTGATACCCTGTCAGATGAAGAAAATCTCACTTTATCTGGTGAGAGTTAATGATGATTTATTAGGCAGAACAGGTCCTAGGACGTATTTGCAAGGACTTGTCAATCAGAACAAAATTCCTCCAGAGATATGGCCTCAGCTTATTTCATACATTTTATTTAGAACATATGAGAGGACAATCAGACTTCTGTTTGAAGTACTTCTCAGATATCATGAAGCTTTAGAAAGATAAAAGGCTAGATGAAAAAGAACCTCTTAAGACCCGAGTACAATCCCATGCCATCACAGAAATGCCACTAAGGAAACAGGTATAAGTGAAGAGGACTTGGGCCATGATAAAATAAACAGCAGGTCTTTTAAGGAAGATTCCTTATAAAAAGGAAGTCTGACATTAAATCAATGTGAAGCATCCTACCTTAGATATCAATGAAACCCCCAACAAAACACCTCAAATAACAAAATGAATGATGTCACCAGGTGAATTTTTGACAGTCATAGCAGACTCGTGGACCTGTTGAGCCATCAAGGTGGGACACTTTGCCCAAAGGCAAATGTCTCCATTTCAAGAAGTCACCCTGAACTGCCTTCGAAGTCAAATGAGAGCAATAAATATTTTTTAGGACACCTGTGTTAGCACAGCAGTCAGGTGAACCACCCTGTAAAAGCATCCACTCCTCTCTAGTGAGCCAACAGTCACTCAGTCCACTGCCATCTCTGCATCATGGACCTCTAAAGTTCAGAGGGATGAATCCTCTTCAAATGACCATCCAACTATTTGCCAAAGGCTAGTTCATGGGAGGCTGAACGTGAAGTGGGAGAGATTTAATAAGGCTCTCTGATATTTTTTTTTTAAACTGTCTTGCCTATATTTTAGTTTTCATCTTTCTGGTTCCACAACTGTTGCTAAGGGAAGATGGGAAGGACAAAGGAACAGTACCAGAGTCATCCTCCTGTAAAACAGGGTTTGAAGGAAGCAGATGCTGAGATGTGCTGCAGGAATTGCAGCTGATACAGTAATGGAAAACTAGCTCCATTTCGACTTTGATTACAAAGCACATGGCAGTTAGAACTGTCTTCTTCAGCTGTGTCCAGATTGATAGGTAAGGAAGCCAAGCAGAGTCTGGCAGAGCGCAAGTGTCCGGGAAATGCTTCTCACATCCAGTAACCTCGCTTTAGGACCAATTCTCATATTATTTTGACTGATCACTATCTACTGAGAAGCATGTGGCAGAAGGGTAGAGAAAGCAGTATTCCTGCAGCAGAATCTCTCAGCTAATATCTCAACAGGAGAAGAAACCAACAGATATTTAGCTCAGATACACACACCACAAACCTTCGAGCTCTCTGCAAGGCTGTGGTAGCAAGGCTGCTTGAGATCTCTGACCACCAGGAAGATGCTCGGGTTCTGCTCTCTCAGGAGACTCTTCTCCAGCTCTCCTATATCCCTTCCTTTGAAACAAGCCTTGCAGACAACAAGCGTGTGGCTGCTTGTGGTGTGGGAGAGCAGCATTAATCCCCTTTAAAAAACTCACTTATGTTCTCGTGACAACAGTCTGTACAAAACCAGAGCTGAGGCTGCATCATCCCCGTTTTCTGAGAGTTATAGCAGAGCAGCAGGAACTTGCTTTGGGCTGCTGCAAGGCTGCTCTCACACAGTCTAGAAATCCAGAATGGAATCTGCCTTCCCTGCTTGAACTATAAATAATAATAATACTATAAATAAATAAATACTGCTTTCTCTCTGTACACCCTTAAAATGAAAATGAACTTCACAGACAAGAGCCAACATTTCCAAGTCTTTTTTTTTCACTCCAAAAGATAGAGGAGGTGAACCCTACCTTGGCAGGGGACAGATGTTACAGGACAGAAAGAAACAGGTTGTCCTACCAAAGACACTGTCTAGATTCTACAGTCTGCAACCATCCAAGATCTCTCTCTCAGCAGAGAGATGGGATCTAACTCCTAGAACAGCCACAGTCATAAGAGTAAACTGCTTGACATTGATTTAATTTTCCTTACAGGACCAAGTTTTCCCCTCGGAGCCACCTCCCCAGACAGCCCTGCAGTGAGGGCAGTCGTGATCCTCCCTGCAACTCCCATTATGGGGAGTGACAGCAGCCTTGTCACTGGCTCTTGGTGTTAGGTGTCAACCACCAACTCTTGGGCCAAGCTCCTCTAAGGAGAATAGCTCATCTGTACTCAAACCACAGTCTTGATGTATTCACATTATGCTACAAAGCAATAAAACCCCCTGGAGATTCAGTAAACAGTGACAACGAGGCACACATCTCTCCACGGCTGCTGGATGGAGGTATTCTGCTGTGTGTATCTCTCCTCTGACTGGATTTGCTTGCACAACCTTAACATTTTTAATAACATTTTTGTGTCTGCAATACAGCTTTTCTTCAGTCCTTGCTCCCTGCAGTTACACAGCCCATTTCTCTTTGTCACTTGAGCAGAACCGTGCCTCCATGGAAAGTTTATCATCACAGAAAGCAAAAGGCAGGGAGGAGAAACACCCACAGTTCAAACTAACAGCTCAGTTGATTGATACCAGAATGCAGCATCAGCTTAGGTTGGTTGCCCCAGCATTTGCTGCCACTGAGCAGAAAGATCCCCCACTCCAAGAAGATGCTTAAGAAAAACCCGGTCCTTCCACCTTCCAGTGGGTGGGCATTAAGGGGTCCTCATGGGAGCACAATGTTACAGTCTGAAAGCAATCTCTGCACGTCTGTCTACTCTGTGACCACCAAAGGTGAGACCAAGCTGCAGACAAAAACCCCTTATTACATTTGGGCCACATCTATTTGCCTGTATTGCCTGCAGTTAATGTTTGTTGCTATTATTGCTCCTTGTCACACTATTGGCTAATGGCACCCTGTGGGAAAATCCCTACCAAGCTCAATCATTTTGATAGAACCCCATTGCTTCTTTGAAGGGAAATCTACAGGGGAGAAATCCCACTCCAGCTGACCTCTGACTGATGCTGTGGATGGCCCCATACATGCAAGAGACGGAAATGCAGCGAATTAGCTTTGCGGGAGCAGCTTAAGAGCCAGCTAGCTTCGCTGGACCAGCCCAGCCTGTGTTGCTGGAAAAGAGCAGAAGGAATTGCCTTTCTTGGTGAAAGGCATGCTGCTCACAGGCTTGGCTAAATGGGGAGGCCAAAGTCATGCCAAGTGTCCTTTTTGCCTGTACTGCAAACCTTAGGCAGCCCTGTGAGGCCCTGGAGTGACCCTCTCCCACCAGGCTGTCAATTAAAATAAAGCACCTTTAGCTTCATAGCCCAGCTCAGTGCTGCATCTCCTGAAAGCCCAGTGCAAAACACAACCAAGGGAAACTTTCCTTTCTAGAAGGTGTTTATTTGGGAGACTACATAGAAAGAGTAATATCACCACGTACAGGTAACACCATACGGGCCGTAGCATCTGCTACCATAAGTTTAACTGCTTCTAGGGAAGATCAATTAGTTCATTTGATAGCATTACATAAGGCAATCCTTCTGAAGAAGGAGATCCACACTACCAAGTTTTAAAAGTCTATGGGATTGTAAACAACCAACCAAAAACAAACAACCAAAATTATGGAAGAGCTTGTGAATCTTCCATAAAGAAGATATTGCCACTGGTCCAGGTCTAATAAAACCGCCTTCTTCTTGCCTGGCTGGATCTGCTACATTACTTTTTAGTTTTTTGGGTTTTTTTAATGTTTATTTTCTATTTAGTGCACATTATAAACACCTTGCAAAGAAGGATGTGCAAGTACCGTGATTTAACACCATCGGTGCTGCAGCAGCTCTGCCGCGCAGGAGTGGAAAGTGACAAAGGCTTCATTGTACAGCAGATTTGCTTTTCTCTCCCTTTTTGTTTAAATTAAACTCTTTGTATAAATAGTCATTCAGTCTGATTATATAATCTCCCACATTTAGATCGTCTGTGTTGCAACCATGGCAACTCCCAGAGCTGAACGCATTCGGTTCAAATTTCTTTCTAAATTTGCTGAGGAGGGTGAAGAAACAGCTTGTGGAAACCCTTCTCAGACAACCTACATTTGTTCTTTGCACATAGAGCTCAGTTCAGCTTGGATTGACAGGACCCAACGCCCTAAATAGGTTAGGAGCAAGTGTCCATCCCATTCCAGTCTAACAGATTACATCTCTGTTATTAGCTATGGGTTACAATGGGTCGTCAAGGAAAATAAATATCTATATTTTAATTAAAATTAAGTAGCATTGAGCGGTGGTGGAGCTGAGAATGACACCTCTGATGCGCAGAACTGGCAGCACCCACAGGAGCTGTACAGATTTTCTCGCCTTGCCTCACCAGAGCCTCATCTTTGGTTTGGCAAAACAATACTGAAGCTAAAAGGTTCCAAAATTATTTTCTCGTTTGGCTAATAAACCATCCGAGGGTGATGTGAGCTATCTCCAATGCTGATATTTGGTCCTAATTTTCCACCTGGAAAGTATGACTCACTGGATAGATGAAAGGGAGCAGCTTGGCCACAGAGTTATGGAAACTCTGGTCAACCTGCACCAACACTGCAAGATTTCCAGATGATAGCTTGACACTGACCCCCTGAGTCTGCCAGCCCCCGCCTCTTCCCCCTGCTCTGCATTGAGTTTGCAAAGGGAAAGTAAAGCATTGTCTGCAAAAGCAGAAGAAGTATAAGCAGGTTATAAATAACTGTTAAAAAAAACTTAAAAAAAATAACTTTAAAATAATAATTTTTTTAAAAAAGTTGCATTAGAGAACTTTTCTAATTAACCCTCAAGATTACCTAATGTATTCTCTTATTTATATCGCAATTCCTGCTATTTTCTTCAAAAGGATGAATCATCACAATGAGCTCTTTCTTTTTCTTCTGCCATAAGCACCCCAGAAGCAGCACGTAACGTGACTGAGAAAATGCCCTATACCAGGCACAACTGCCAAAACGTGCCGTAAGCAAAAAAAATCAGATGCAGTGATTTTGCACTTGTAGCGCTTCCAAATTTACTGGGACTGAAATCCTACTGTGTTAGGTATTGGACAGATCCTACGGTCGTGCTGGTAAATTTATGCAAGAAGTTAAATTGTGCATATGCAGCTGCCCATCTGTCTCGCAGAACTAGCTGCTTCTGCACCAGGCTAGGCTGTTGTGGACATTGCCAGATACAACCTGAGAGACTGCAGCCCCATTTTTAGTCTAGTTATAAATCTGCCTCACATTCTGGGGATTGTTATCCTCACACAAATATGACAAAGACTCTAATCTAATCCCGGAAACGGAGAAATATTCCCTCATAATCTATTTAAATCTTTGCAGCAACAAATGAAAGCACGGGTGTCACATCTGTTTCAGACATTACAGAGCTTGTACAGAATTTAATCTCTTGCTTCAGTTGGATATTTACAAGAATAAAAGGCCCAGCCATGCACAGGCAATTCACACGACAATTACACTTAAAAAAAACAAGTGGCAATCAATATCTCATGTAGACACTGCTTTTGGTTGCACTTAATCAATGGTCATGCTAATAACTTATATCAATTAATTTATTTCCAATTACCTCTCAATTACTAGGCTAGCTAGACCAAAGATGCCTAGAAATTGTACAAGAGCCCGTACACTTTTTTGTCTTTGGTTAACATGAGCTTTGACACCCTTAAGTGCTGGTCTGCACGAGGCAGACTGGAGGGAGAACAGAGATTAAATGCAGTAATTAATTATGTGCATCTGAAATTGAACAGGACAAACCATAAAAATTAAGGTTGCTGAGCTTGTACATTAACAGCAGCTTCTTGCATTAATTTGGTTTCTCAATGATGCTTTCTAATTCCTTTTTCATTACATGAGGAGAAGGGGTACATTTTGCCAGAGCTAATACTTTTGTGGAGATGCTAGACTCAAATTAAATGTGCCTGTTCTTCTACCTGTGGATGATGGATCTCTTTGTTATCTTCTTCCTTGCCTGATAATCCCACAGAGAATTGAATAAACTCAGACATTTAAGGGAATAACAGTAGCAGTGTTAGCCTGACATATTCACAGGCCCACCAGGACTCAGCAGAAGGTGGGGAAGGTGTTTAAATAAGCAAATAAAAAGCCACCTGAGCCTCCTTTGCAGAATAATGTAGCTGGAGCTTCTCTGGGAGCCAAGTAAAAAATGAATTAATAGAAGGCAGCCTCTCGTTGGGTATTATTCACACTTCTTTATTGGGTTTCTTCCTGGATACATGGGTAAACTTTGACTGTGACTTTCTTTTTTGATCCTCTGTGCCCAAGTTGCCTGCTTTAATATAATCCTGGAAACCTTTCAAGAAGTCTGTATTCACAGACCAGTCTGTACTTATTTCCATTTGAAAGGACAGCTGGTGCAAACCATGGCTGGAGCAGCTCAGTAGGGTGACCATGCTTGATTTGAGCTGCGATCATGAAAGGGCAGAAAGGAAAGAGACAGGGTGGCTTGTATTAAACTAAGAATGCATACCAGGTATCCAGACTCATGATTTGGGAGAAAAAGTTAAAGAAGAACCTCCTCCCACCTGAGTTTTGCCTGCTGTCACAGTTTAGCCCTGCCCAGTTTGCAATGCCTCATGGGGAGAAACCTTTACAGCTGCCCTGGAGCCCTGCTTTGCTGCTTCAACCTTAGGAAGTAAATCCTGCTGAGTTTGGGGACGTTTGCTGGTAATGCCTTTAGTAGAAATGAGGCAATATAAAGTTGCTTTGCCCTGTTGCTGGCGGCTTTTTCTGGACATATTTTCAAGCCTGTCTCCTTTCTGTGTGTAAAATGTTTGCTAACCACAAACTAATCCAGGGGTGTTTAAAGGCAATAGTAACAGCTGTGTAGGAGTGCTCTGAATTTGGGTGTACAGCATTTGTTTAGCCAAGCCACAGTGACTTGCTTTTTACATAAATGCAATCTCTCCAGTTTCACTTCTCTTTTTCACATCGCCTTGGATCCCCACTAGTCTGGCACCTTCCATTTTTTTTGAGAAATTCAATTGTAAGTCAGTATTATAATGGTGCTTTTGATTTTCCTGCTATTTCTTTCACTCTTTCTTTTTTCCTTTCTTCATGTACTTTGCTATCACATGGCCAGTGCTTTCTTACTGCACGCCTCTGTGAATGACATTACCTTATGCAGTACATTTGTCACCTGGTCTATTGAGGTGAATATAGAGCTAAGTAGTCCACATAAATCTGAGCGGCCCAACTTAATGCCCTCTTTTGGCAACATCTATACTTTTCTATACACATGTCAAAGCGATCTCATGATGAGCTGCAGGAGAACATGCTCATTAGTGTCCCTTGGGAAACTGCCCTGCATTGCACCATGAGGCAGCTGCTTTCTCCCCTAACGACTTTGTAGGGAAAAGGCATTTCACTGTGAAATATTTCCGAGGTGCTGCACTTTGCTGCCTGAATTTGGATCACTTTAGATTGCCTCAGCCATGCTGGCAAAGATTCTCGAGTGAAGACAGCTCAGGTAGTGACCGAGAACAAACCGCTCCTGGGGAGGTGGAGGAGAGGATATCGCAGGACTTAGAAGATGAATTAGCCCAGTACCGTGATAAAGGAATCACAGAACCAAAATCCAGCTACACACAAAACATAAAATAAAATATAATAAAGGCAGTGGCTGCTGCCATCAGAAGCTGAACTTTTTCTAGGAGAAATCATCATGGTAGAGAAAATGCTAAAATATTCCCTTATGTTTTTCCCCCCTGTATTCATTCCAGAAGCAGGAACAGAACGGATGAATACAATTACTATGGTAATTTCCTATTTTTCTAACTACATGGAGGCCATTTGGATATCCTGGTATCATAATAGTAGGTAATTGTTGAGTTCTTAATGGCTTCTGTAAGGTTGGCCCAATAATACTGCAAAAATGAGTAGGCAAAGAGCATAGCTGTTTAGACATTCATTGCTATTACGAGTGGACCTTACAAAAGGAATTAGTTTATGTAACTCATATTTCATGAAGGCAAATGAAATCTCAAATGTCCTATAATTATAATAATTATTTCTGCTTGATGTTTAATTACTCTACCTAATGAGCCAGCAGTATTATAATGGACAGGTAAAGCTCTGATGAAATTGTCTTTCTCTTGTAATTTGGTTTCCAAAGGAGGACAGAGGTTTTGGTGTTTACAGCAGCACGTAATTAAGTAATGTGACAATTTCCATGATTTCCAAAATGTGATTAGTTGTGGCTATCCTGCTTCTGCAAATCACAGCTCGTGTCACTGAAATGTGAGTTGGACTGTGCATTAAACTGTTCCTGAAAATACTTCTGTTGATGTTGATTATAGCACAAATAAAAGATCACTAATGTGTAAGCAAGGTGACTATAATGAGAGGTCTGGGAAAAATGGACTGGTCCATTAAAATCATCTGGAAACAGCATTAAACCCAAATTGTATGAATATGTGAAACCATGGTTTAAATTAAACAAAACACATTGTTTTGGTTTTGTCAAATCAAAACAAAAACCAAAAACGTGAAGGATAAATGGAAGTAGAGTGGTGGATCTAGAAAAGGACTTTGCCACCATTTACAAAACAGCAGGGGGATGTAAGTGGGATATAAGTCTTTTGGTCTTGTATACCAAGGCTTAAAGGACTCCTTTGAAATTATGGAAGTTCAGGTTCAAATCCTCCACTGCACTGACACGGGGCATCAATTTGACCCAAATACACCCGTGCTTTATAAGATCATCCCAGTCATGAGACTTGCAAGTGTTCTGCTGTGGCTTGGTGCCTCCCCAGCCCAGTGCACAGCATTCAGGTACAGAGGAGTGAGCTTTGGTTCTCCCTCTGTTCAACTAAAGAACATCTAACTCAGCTATTACCCTCCAGGCCAAAGTGTCCAGTCATGTTCATAACCTCACCTAAGACATAAGCCAAGATAGATGATGAATTCCCTACTCCAGTCATGATCATAACCTCACCTAAGACATAAGCCAAGATAGATGATGAATTCCCTACTCTCCACCCTGATACTGCCATTAAAGGAGAGCTGAGATGATGTGTAACAGACCTACCAGTTGGCATGGGAGCTAGCACTAGTATCAACTATGTGAACTCCTCCTTGCAGGCAGCTGAGAAATGTGCACGAGCACCAAGATTCCTAAGGCAAAAAAATGCTGCCGAAGGACTGCAGGTGTTGATTTGTATTAAAATGAAAGAGAAACGAAGCATAGCAATTCTTCAGTCAAGAGCATGAAGGTTGAGTATCAGAGAAAGCAACAGCAAAAGTAGAGTAATTCTCAAGTTTTCTATTCTAATAGTGGGGGCACTGATAAGGTTAAGGCTCATTAACACACTGTGTGTGAGTCTGGTGATATTTGAAAAATGCCATATACCTCAGCCTAAGGTAAATTTGAAATACAATGTGTATGTCTTTGTTTCAGATAGCTGTCCTGAAGCCCACTGAGCTGTGGAAGGGCCACACTGCCAACATGATCAGGAAAGACTCTCTCCCTTTGCTCCAGTATTGGAGAAACTACTGCTTAAAGAAAATAAATAGACTCTATTTAAAGCCTGCTGCTTGGTTACCCAGACCTGGGAGGAAACAACCTGTTTATGGAGAATTTGTCCTCTCAACTGGCTGGTAATTTAGCAGTACAAGACTCTAATTTTAATACCATCCGAATTCTCCCAGGCTGCAGGTGAATCTAAGCTGCAGAAATGGCGCCAGGTTTCATTTGAGTTTGAAGCATCAAAACTGCTGACAATTAAACTTAATTGTATGAATAAGCTCCTTAACAGAATGCACCACTGGGCTTTCATCCAGCCTAGTGCTGACAGGAAGAGAGAAATCTATATGCAGAGAGCCTGTCAACATCCCATAACCTGGGAGAAGGGGCTTTAGCACACTTTAATAGACATATAGAAGGGTCCTGATCTTCCTGCCTTTCCAAGAAAACTTCATTTTTCTTTTTCACCAAGTGTTGAATTAAATAGTTCTTATCCTTAACAACTTGCTTTTCCCTCGTCACGTTTTCTTGAAGGTAAATTTTTTGAAAAAGGATTAAATCTTTTCATAAAGTTTAATTATTGGCTTTGGCTCTACCTGCCCAAACAATAGACATGAAAAGCCTGAATAAAAAAGGCCCAATATCTTTCTTCTGGAGATACTCCTTCTGAAATATTAACATTTTGTTCCCTCTAGGGTGGTATCTTTATTTGCTGCTTCTTATACAACCAGTTTCTTGCTGTATCCATCTCAGCAGCTAGGATTGCAGGAAGCAAAGATGTTCTTGGGGCCCGGGGGGTCAGTTGTTTTCCATTTCATTTTAGTTTAATTTTAAATTATTTTCCCTTCTTCTATCACTTATGGAGATCTGAAGGCAACTACTCAGGTTGAATAAATCTAAATACCATTACTAGTAATTGGATATAGCCTTCGTATGGACTTCTTTAACACTTTAAACTCACCGATTTTCATGCTACACATGGTAGGCTTAAGGAAGGGTCAGCTGACCCACACAACATTGTAAAGCTCAGAACTGTTGTCCTATGAATCATCTGATCTTGTTTCCATGTTTTTTCATATGCTGGGATTTCATCACATTCTTCTAATTACGAATGGGAAAAGGCCAAGCCCCAGAGCACGTGCCACAAGATTATGCAACACTTTAGAAGCAGATTCTGGTGTTAATTAGTGATTTCTTTCTAACCCTTGTGGTGGTAAATGTCCAGAATACCTTTTCAATACCTGTGAACTGTGGCAGAACTGTATCACTTAGCCACCCCAACAAAGCATCTCATAGCCCTTGCCCTACAGCTCTTGATTGGAATGTGGGATAAAATATGATCCGGAGCTCCTGGAGCCAAGAGGGTGCTTGGATACTGTGAGTGCTATAGAGAGCATTAAATACTCCAGAAAAAAAAAAAAAAAGAAAAGAAAAGAAGAGGTGAAGGGAAAATAAACAACAACAAAAACTGCTCCAAAGCAAAACAAAATGCATGAAGTCAAAAATTGAAACCTTTAAACCCAGGACACAGAGCGGTAAGTGACAAAGCACAAAAGAAAATACAAGCCAGGTAAAGGAACCACTGCTGGAGAAAGATAGGAGGCCTGTAGACACTGACAGGATACTCGCAGGAGCAGAAGCCATAGCCAGAAGAGAACAAATTAGAAAAGCCATCAGAGTATCTGTACCTGACAAGACAGTCAGCTTGTTCCTGCTTTGGGGAGCCTGGAACCACAGACCTGTTTCTCATCTCCAGTCTGACTCCACCACTCTGCAGCTATCCTAGGGTGGGTTTATCTTTCCTTTGCTTTGTACTTGTGTGTATTATCTGGTATTTTAGTAAGCTTTTAAATTACTTAAACATGTTTTAGAACAAATCAAAACCCCTAAATTGATTCATGAGGGTTTATGGCATTTTAATTACGGAGTGTGTTTTTGAATGATTTAAAGGCTGATAAGAGCTTGAAGCAGCCCAAGATTCTGTGAAGAAATGAGAAACATGACATTTTGAAAAGGAAACCCATTTTCCTCAACTTAAACTGTTGCTCATATAAGCCAAATTATAAATATACTCTGTGACTGTAATGCTACAGAGGACTGCTTACAAAAATATGATTAGTAGTGCAATTTTCTTAGGTTTCAGCTGCTTTCTTTTCTTTGCCAGCTTTAATGCAGGAAAAATCAACATCCTTTCTCCTCGCTCACTCATCTGTCTCAATGAAAATAAAACAACAAATCAAATTTTGCAGGATAGCTTGGGGATATCCTGATAAAACTCTGCCATACAAAGAGAACTCAGGGCGATGGTGGGATATAGAAGAAAATATATCTATATGAAGTGTAAAGAAGTTTGAACATGGCTATGATCCCAAGATGATGCCTCCTCTAGTGCCGCAGTTCAGCTCGAATCAGCGTCTGCAGTTCCTAAGAGAAACAAAGCCCAGGAGATGTGGCAGCATGATCTAGCTTTTCTGCTCCAAAGAAACACCTCTCCACAGTTTGGCAGTCAGAGGGGCATCAAATGGGGCAAACACATTGAAGACACCAAGGGCATACTTTAGAATACATTCTAGTGGGTCAGGCACATCAACAATGATAGCAGCAATACAAGGACCACCAACAAACCCAACTCTTGAGCTGCCGTATACTTGGCTACTCACCAGTCCATTAGGTTATATTGGGACTGCGTGGGATTTGCAGGGCAAATGTCGGCAATCTCCTCCAAAAGCTTTTTAGTTTTGGTGTTAGAAAACTCAGCACTGTTAAATTTCAAGTTAAAAGTAGAAAAATAATCTGGCTCGCCCCAGCTAGATGTTAGAGATCTGGTACTACCTCAGCTGAGAAATTGGGCTTTATTCTTGTGCAAGGAAAGGAAAAAAAGGAATGCATTCATCGGCATTCTTCTTGCACAAATAACATGGATAGCACTTCACGAAGCACCAGATAAAAGTAAGATTACTTTATTTGTCAGTAACTATGGGAAGGAAATGCAAGAGAAGTACTTGCTGTAAGTGTGTGGTAAGAAGACATTGTGTGTGAAGTATTAGTTTCCTGGAGCTTGGCAGGCATTTATTACAGAACTACCTTCTTCGGAGTGCTGTTTCCAATAAAACATGACCATCGGTGACATTTGTAAGGGTAGTGGAATGCTGAGGCTTTGGAAACTCTTTGGGGAACATCTCCAATAAGGCTCATTAGAACCAGTCCCTGCATGTGCCAGGAAGACAGGGGACCTAACTCTCCCATCAGCACACTGCATTTTATCCTTGACTTTGTGTCTTTCAGCAACAACAAAAAAAACCCAACCTAGTTCTGAGAGCAGCAAGGAGACCCAAAATATAAAGCAGCAATAACTTTGTAAGTCTTTTTTTTTTTTCTTTAACATTTCTCCTTGCTGCTTCTTTTCTTTCATAGTGCAATCCTGGAGAAACAACGGTATAATTTCCCCATGCTTAGTTTCTAATGTGTCTTTAATCTCTCTGCATTCAAATGGTAATAGATTGTTAAATGTATACCTTCACCAACAGGTGCCTGGTGTGCATAATACCTCTTCATTACACCAGTGAGTGAACTGTATCTCGTTGGGTTTTTTCTTTTTTTTTTTTCTTAAATATTAATCTCTTTAGCTTTTCAAAAGCAGTGGCACACGTCGTAATTTTAAGCTCCCAGCAGATGACTCATTCTATTACTCCCAAACCCATGCAGAGCAAGGCAAGAGACACTCTAAAGCTATGGCTCTGCTGGATAAAACGCTGAGCTGTGCCAGAGCTTTGTGAGGATTCAGAGGAGGAAGCTATATATTGCCAGGGATGAAGACACAAAGGTGGCAGCTGAAATGGAATGAATGGTAAATCCCTGCTCCCTCCTGGCCTCTTCCTGGACTCACCTACCCTGTGGCATCGACGTGTCGCTTGCTCCCAGCGCGCAGCAGTGCAATTGCAGTGTGAATAAGTTGACTTTCAACCCAGGATCTCCAGTGAGATCAGCTGGTGTAGCTGCATTCACCATTCTCCATAACTGCTCTTGCAGAGCCGTGTAGCTCTGCGGCGAGGTTGCAGGGAGCAAAGCAAAGCCGTCCCTCTCTGGAAGCTGCAGCAGGGAGGAGGCACAAGGGAGCTGTGCCAGGAGCCCTCGTTCAGTGTGGGCAGGTGGTGACCAGCACTTCTCACCCGTTACAGCTACCTGTCTTGTCATGGGAACCCTGGAAAACCCCAGGGAAGCTGCTGAGGCTGTAGCTGCAGCTCATCTGGACCAGGGCAGCCCAGAAGGGGATTAATGCAATGGAGCTTTACCAGCTTTGTCCCACCATGGCCAACATCTGTCCACCTCCTTCCTCCTGGAGGCATCACAAGCAATTGAACACAACGCACAGCTGACCTGTGTAGGATAGATCGAGTTATTCTCATTGGTTCAGTGAACCTCTAGAGATGGAGAGATGAGGCACTAGTCTTGTGCCTGCCAAGTTTCTACCTGCTCTGATAGGACCCTGAGACTAAATAATTTTACACCATTTTGTTTCCCCCAGAAGCCCCTTAAAAGGAACTCTCCCACATAAAAATGGAGAAAGAAAATTAATAAAGGTGATGACTACAGTATTGGGGACTGGACCGAAGAAAGGGTTGTCAGAAACCAGGATTTTGAGCCTGACAAGCTTAAGAAATCCATGCTCATTTAAACAGAAGCAGTTGCAAGTGTGAGACTGCATATAGACGATCTGCTTCAAGTGTTTCAGACCCCGAGAGTTTATTCAATACTACACACTGCCAGGTGGGAAGAGAAATTAAAGAAAATATCCCAAAAGGAAGACAGGAGCAGCAGAAAAGTTCCAGCAGAGATGAAATGATCTGAAAATAAGGCAGACAACTAGAAGGGATTTAGACAGCACTGCTGTGGAAGGAAGGGAAGACAGAGTAGGTAGAGTTCTGTCAGGAACAGGTCCTTACAAACACTAAGTGAAAGAGTTTCCTGCTCCCTCCTGCCAGCTGTTTTCAGCTGTAAATGAGAACTAAAAGGAGAATCAGAAAAGCTGTAAAGGAACTCAGGGCTTGTCCTACACTTCATATGTGTGGGCCATGTCAACCTGCGTTGGTAACAGGACACGTTACTTCCATTCCTTTGCCTTAAACAAATCAGCCTTTAAAAAAAAAATAAACTAATGAAAATTATATAAATTTATATTATTGGACATATTTGCTTGGAAACCCTGATCCAGATTTACTGATTGCTAGAATACAGAGCATTAGGAGGAAACAGGGAAGTTGAATGTTTAAAGCTATAAAGTCTGGAGAGAGAACAGAGGGAATCTGCAGAAGTGCAGAAAGATGGACACAATTCTTACTGTTGAAAGTGCTTCCATGTCTTGATTGGTTATAATTACTTGGAACTTGGAGTTTAATCATTTTTGTTTGTTAAACTTAAGTTCTGGTTGGGAAAATAAAAATATATTATTTGGCTTCTTCCTTGAGTAGGTTCAGGTTCCAAGACACTAGAGGTACGGAGAGACTTCCAAAGACTAATTTCAGTTCAGCACAGACAATTAAAACTGCACGACAGGATAAAAAGTCTCTTTCAATCACTTTTGGCCCTGGTGGTAGGTGAATACTATATAATTAGCATCAAGTTGGCAACTCTCCTTGGAACATTTGACAGATAAAGAACAGCGCTCCCTCCCCTGGGATCTCTTCCTAGCCAAAGTCTGCACGGCTGTTTCGTATTTCCACAGCTTGTTGTAGAAGCCCAAAGAGTGTCTACAAAATAAAAAAGAGTATTTTTAATTCTCCACATCTTCATGTCCATCCTGGCAGGATCATAGGAGCATCATCTTCTCTGTCTTCTGCAACTTGCACCCGAAATGTGTAGCAGGCAGCAACGCGTGGCGATCTCACTATGGAGCCGTGCGTCCCGCAGCCGCCTGCGAGCGTTCGCTCGTGGCTCTTGGACAGCAATCAGCTACACGAAATGACAATCATCTATCACTTTGTGTGTGTCTTCAGGAAAGAACTGAGAAAAATACGGTCTTCAGTATTTTGGTAAAGGAACCACCTGCTGAACAAAATCTCTGAGGCTGCACACAGCGTAACCTGGCAGCAGAAACTCCACATACCACACTCCAAACTTCATCTGGAGAAGCCTGAATTCTGAAAACAAATCTGGGGAGAGTTACTATACATTGGAACATCCCCCCAAAACAGAAAAATAGTGAAGTTGCCAGGAAAATATCTGGATTGCCTTCGTAATGTAAGGTATCTACCATGTCACATCGCTTCCTTCCAGCAGGAAAAGGAGTGCACGAATGAAAAAATCATCTCCCCGTGCTTTGGATGGTGAAAAAATGCAGACTTTAGAATGGATTTTTCCAATAACACTGCAGCCAGCCTCTATTTTTGTAGTGCTCTAGTCACAGATAAATTCCAAAGGGAAAAATTATAATTGAACAAACTGGATTTCTGGTTTGGGAATGAATCTGGCTGGAAAAAATGGGTAAATCAATAAACCAGCAAAAGTCCCGTGTGCGAATAGCCAAAAATTGCCTGCAGAAAAGCACTCTTGGATGTGCTGCTTCTCTCAGCAGCCCAGTCACCACGGCAGCTTCCCATCTGCAGTACTGGAGGTGAGAGCTGCGAAGGGTTATGTGTGTAAAGCAGTTACTGCAGTATACACTGGGATGTGAATTTACAGCATGATGTCTCCTCCATAGGAACTTCAGAGTCTCCCTGCACACGTGCTCTAATCCCACAGTTTTGTCTGACATAATTTCAGATGTCTTACTCAATAGTGGGGGAAGAAAAAAAAAAAGAGCGAGCTACATCACATTTATCAAGAGGTTAAAAGCAGGTACAAGGACACTTACAACAGAGCAGCTAACAAATTGCAGGGCTGCACCCTTGCTCATCCACGGTGACACCTCCAGGTGCTCAGCCTCCCTGTAAAAGCATAAAACGTTTCCCCTAAGTATACTGCTAATCACAGTAATTGGAAGATACCATCCCTTGAATGCTGAACTAGCAAAAGCCCCGAGCTGGCCACATGAGCATCCCCTAATGTTCAATTAAGATAAGGCTTAGTATATTGTTTAGTCTGCAACAGACTTTTTTTTTTTCCTTTTGCTGGGTTGAAGCTTTTGAGATCAATAGAAAACGAAAAAAATATTTATATAGCACATCACTGCAGCTACACTGGAGCCCTATTAAACATCTGATCTTCACTCAGCCCTTGCACCTAATTGCCTTCTGCCCAAGCACGTCATTTCTTGAAACCCTTTTATCCTGTCTCATTTCTCCTTAACATCATTGACTGGAAGAGCCTGTTTGACACTTATCACATGAGAACAGAGTGCTGGTTAGCAGTAATGTGGCTGCAGCACCTGCCTTCCCAGGACACGGAGGTAGGGTTTGTGTAGGGCTGTCTGCTGCCCGAGGGGACCCACAGCCCATGGGATGGGGGAACAACTGTGCCATGAGCAGCTGCTGAGCTGGGCAAGGCTTTGGGACAGATGCCACCAAAGGCTGGGGGTTGTTGCTTACAGGTGACTTGGATGCCCTGAAACTTCTTGTGAGTTTTGGCTTTACTTTGGAAAAAGGGGCATAATAAAAATAAAGCAAAACCAGAGGAAACCATTCTGGAAATACGAGTTCCATTACACTTCTGCAGTGGCAACTTTCACCTTTTTTTTTTTTTTTTTTTTTTTTTAACATACACTCAAAGCAACATTTAATCTCCAGATTCACTTCAAAATATGAAGGGAAACATGGCATTTAAATGAATCTTGCAGCCCAAAGTGACAGCTTTTTCTCTCCTTTCATTCACTGAAATGACAGCACACCTTTTATTACAGTTTCACCCCATATGATTTTTTCTTTTCCACTTTGTAAACTTGGCCCAGAAACCAGGTATTTATACAGCTTTCCTTTCTGCCAAGGTCTCAGAGCATCCCAAGAGCAGAGCCATCTCTTCAGATTCCCTCTCTACTCTACAGCCTGCCGGCTCTGCACAGGGAGGTGGTAACAGCCCCTCGGATTTGGGAGCCTGGGGAGTACCCCTGGGTACCAGTGAAGACCCGAGCAGGAGATGAGAGTGTTTCCCTGCTGCCCTCCTGTGGCCATGCCATGACCAGTCCGTGGCTCTGGTACTTCACTAAAAATCCCTCTGCTTTTCTCTGGAGATGGTTTGCACTGGGTTCTCCACCTGGATTGTTTTCTCTGCTCAGCTGTAGTTGCATTTACCGAGACAATTGGTGCTTTTATGTGAAGGGAGCACGGATGAGTTTCTAGATCATAAATTTTAATCTGAAACCTCCCAGGTACCCCAGGATTAATATTTAATGGCTGTTCTATAATATAATTTCTACAGGCCAAACTTTCATCTTCAAAACTTTATCATCTTAGAGCCACAAAAAGTTAGACTTCAATATGATAACAATACTTTATGAACACAATGGTTCCTGAATTCCCCGGCTGTCTCCTACAGGCAACGATGGTGTTCCTGCCAGTCACCAAAAAAAAATGAGCTGACGCTTTTAATTGTCTATTACCTATTCAGCTTCTATTCAGGACTGTTAAGCTTCAACTGGGAAATGCTAGGAGGAGCTAGATCAGTGCCAGGACAAGATGACAGGTAATACTTTTGCAATTGAGGTCATCATCCCAAGATTAAAAGGAGACTGTGATCTAATTCCATCTGTTAGTAGTCCTGGGACTCCACGTCTAGTACAAGAGAATGCTTGAGATGTCTTTATAATAGGAATTTTTGAAATCTCTTCAAGAAATATATCACCTTTCCTATTGGTGAGTGATTTTTTTGTTGTTTGAATGTCAGCCAAATACTTCATATGCTCAGTATCCAAGATTTACATGCAACAGGTAAAGACAACTGTGCATGGATCGGATTTTCCCCCATGCTTTACAGCTGCTGTAATTTATATTTCCCCAGAAAGCATGAGTTTGCCTTTCCCTTCCTGACTTCATGAGCAAAGGGAGAAAATAACTGCCCAGAGAAAAAACAAAGCAAAACAAATCAAACAAAACCCCCAAACAGGCAAATGCTAAATGGACTCATTGCAAAAATTTCACATTACCCCTGGTGCAATTACTTGAGAAGGACATCGGGGAAGGAGCCAGCTCCAGATGTTGGCCAGTTCTTCTCCCCTAAAGGAAGGCAGCCACAAATACTGCTCTCAGGGGTGGTCATTGCTCTGGGAACTGAGCACGCTCCATCTACAGCCTCCTTTCTGCCCTCTCAGCATAATACACATTCAAATCTGTCTATGTTTAGCCCATACCCAGGGCTAAACCCTAGCAGTTGCTCTGTCACCTGGTGACCTCTCCCCAGACAAGAAGGGGTGGAGGTAGTGGTGGTGGTCAGGAATAGGAGAGGAGAAAACAGTAAAACAAACCAGCCAAACTAATACCAGTGCCAGTATAAAGCAAAGTTCCACTCTGCCCAGCAAACATGCAGTGGTCACAGCAAACTGGAAGGCAGTCCTGTAGCCAACTTGGTTGGCTGTCCTGGCTGATTAGTCAACTGCTAGTGGCCTGCACACCATGGCTAGCCCAGGATTCTCTCTCAGTGGAACCAGGACAGAATCTTGCACCACAAAGTGTAAAGAGCTGCCGACAGGAGAAGATACCGATCACAAATCTGGTTTAGCACCAGTTTATGTTTCCTAGCTAAAGACTTGAATACTTTCTTAACAGCAGTCGCTCTTCCCTTCCTGGCAAGTAAACCCCATTACTCACCCCTGAGATGAGACATTCCAGGCACCCAAAAATTCTGAAGAGCCCCATCTTGCTTAGATCCAGAGCAGGAGTGTTTCCATCGGTTTTGAATAAACAAACCTCGCAGACAGTGAGTGTGAGCCCTGAGGGCTCATTTCTAACCTAGAGTGAGATTATGAAC
Source organism: Chloroceryle amazona (assembly GCA_027560015.1). Lineage (NCBI taxonomy): Eukaryota > Metazoa > Chordata > Aves > Coraciiformes > Cerylidae > Chloroceryle > Chloroceryle amazona. Next base: position 40,235 of record JANHFX010012088.1, on the reverse strand, counting down.
AAATCCAGCTGGTGGAGGATAAAGCTGCTTATACACTGACTTGTAGTCACATACCTGCTGCAATCGTCTTAAAACAATAAATCGCAGCAGAATCAAGAGTCAGGTCGTGGGGCTTGTATCAACTCACCTTCCCTGAGTAGCGTGTATCCCTGTCAGTGTTTGGGTCCCTCTAATCTGTTAGGTCCATGAAAATATGTGTGCCTTAATTTATGCCTTCTGGGAAGGCTTTTCTTAGGATGTTATTTGAGCAGGCACGTACGGGTAATCCTCAGGTTTCTCTGGAGGAGGAGAACACAAGGCTCTGTGGGACAGTCATACCCACACAAGATGCTGAGCTTTGCAGCTTGTTCCGATTCTCAGTACAAAGTTGTCTGGATTTTGCTAATTGATGTTTCTATCTCCCCAGCCTGCTCCACTGACTTTCTTGGAAACCTACAGCATTTAGCCTCACCTGACCAAAGCTAGACCATGAAGATCTGAGTCCTTGGCTTCCATACAAGGTCAGAGTCAAACAGAGGCAGTCGCCAGTTCCACCCAGCTCAGACCACTGGCAGATGGGAATACCCCTGACATTTCACTCCTGAGTGTATCTGAGATGCAGCCTTTCTAATAGCGTAGTATAAAATAGCTGCTTCCCTTGCGTGCCATCAAGAGTGCTCGAACAAAGAAAATTGTATCTAAGTTAAGCACACGATAACGCTTTCAAATCAGCAGAGTCTGATGCTCACCTCCAACCAGAAAGCCAACAGCAACCTTAGTCTTAAAAAGATTATCATGACAAAGAGCGATTTGCATTTGTTGAAATTGCGATTCTACTGCTTTTGAGGTTAATTGTCAGGTGGGAGCAATATTTTGGCTAATTGTTCTTTACACTAAAGGTAGCACATCTTAAATGAAATCCCAGCTGCAAGTACTGGCAGTGATCTTTCAGGACTCTAAGTTGCATGTGAAATAATCCTTTCTTTCCATGTTCGCTAGCTCCTTGTTTCTCAGACAGCTATGTGCTTGGCAGGAAGGAAGGCATGACCAAAAAAACGAGGAGCTTTACTTACTGCCAGGGCATTATCTCCACCAACTGCTTCCCTTGCTGAGGAGGGATCTCAGGAACACCACAGGCACTGCTCCGTTCCCCAGGCTGCCGTTGAATGATGAAATATCCCTTGTTGAGTCACCTCCTTCTCACTATGTGAGGCTTGGTTGTTCCAGTGCAGGATGCGGAAGCTTATTCTAGTTCTGGGAGCATCTCAAGAGCTTCTGGAGGGGGAAAGTGGAGGGAGGTAAGAGACAGGAACTGCGTGGTCCTCCTTGAGGGGTGTCCAGCAGGCCTTCACAAGGAGGAGGTGAGACATCAGAACAGGAAAACGTCTCTCAGCACACACTTGAAGAAATTCCCTATCCTTGTAAATCTGGTTTTGTGAGAACTAATTTTGTCCCAGAGTCAACGACAATTTCATCAAAATCCCTCTAAACAGGCACAGCTGGGGCCAGGTGATTCCCCTTTTGTTTCTGCAGATTTCTTTGGGAAGTGTTTTTCTGGAACACCTATGTCTAGTGTTAGTTTTTTCCTGGGTGCATAATATTCTTTTCATCCCCTCAAATTTAATTTTCTAACTTGTTGGCATTATCACTTAAAATTTTAGTGGAGGATTTGGGTATGCTGCCGACAAATAATAATTTATATTGTATCAGTCAGTATCACTCCATTGTCTTAATCTTTCATAATGGTTTTTCTGCAGCTTCCAATTTTCCTCCGAATAAAACAAATTACTTAGCAAGTGGAATATCTTCTTGTCATAATAATTTAATATTAAAATGTCAATAAGATTTGGTACACACAGCAGAGGGCACAGAGCTACAAAGACAGAGCAGAAATGAAGTAAACTTAATAAAGTAAGTGAGAAGGTACAATAGGGATTGAGTCTGGCTCCTGCACTTGATATGAAAGAACCTTTTTATCCCGCAGTGCAGTACAATCATTGTGTAAGCAATAATACGATTGCAGCAGCACTTATACCCCCTGCCTGCCCACTTACACTTAGCTGAAATCCAGTTGAAACCCAGCATACACCCCTGGGGCTGTGTGTCCTCACCAGGGAAGGGCTCGAGGAGCACTGGGTGGTGACAGTCCCCGGCACATCGCAGCAGATGGGGAGAGACACGATGGGGAAGGAGAGGACAGCCAGAGGCTGGTGCAGGACCCTTCTAAAGCAGATCTGCACTTTCCGTGGCTTGTAGGTGGATGAAGGCTTCAGCCTGTGGTCCAGCAGCATGATCCAGACATCCAGACGTGGGTCAGGGTTTGTGCTGGGGAGTCTGATCCTCGCATGCATCAGATAAAACCTTAGCACTCGGTTTCATTCTAGTGCTGTCCTGGAAGGCCAAATTCTCCTTCTGATTTAAATTTATGGATTGCACTGCCAGGCGAATGACAAATGCTGTGGGTTTATCTAGAACATAATGAGTTTCCTAAAAATGGAAGTCTCAGGAGCAGGCATCTCCCTCCCCTCAGGACTAGGTGGTCAGCGGGATATGGTTTGGGAGCAGTCCTTCTCTTCCTTGGGCAACTGCATATATCTTTGTGAAATGAAAGGGCAGAATAACAAGCACAAAACCAGAATAATTCAGGTTAGAAGAGCTCATCTTGTCCAACCCACTGCTCAGAGCCAGGCCAACTTCAAAGTAGCATAAAATCAAAAAGGAAGCAAATTTGCATGAGCTTTAGGAGCTTATTATCTGCCTCTGTTCTGTCCCAGACTATAGGAAAGCCGTTCCTATATCTAACCACTCTTCTGCAGCCGTAGAAATGGGTGTTACACTCAATAGCTGACGTTCTCCACACAAATATATCACTGTTTGAAGTCCCTATTTTCAGCACCTAATGTCTACTTCTGCAAAAACAGGACATAGGGCTTGATTTAAATGCTCAGTCTTTTCATAATTCTTGGGATGGAACAAAAGAGAGCTAGAGAAACCAAGAGGCTACACTTGCCTGACTTCTCCCTTTTAACAAAGGAATATCTTATGCCATAGTTTTTGCCCTGCATAGGAAGTAGGCAATACTTTTACGTTATTTCAAGCAAAGGCTAACCAGGAGTTACCTGAAATACATCTCACATCTTTCCACAAGCGAGCACGTGGGTGCCTGGGCCACACGGGAGGGCATCGGGACATCAGGTTGCTTCAGAAATGTTCCCACTAGCTCAGAGCACCAAACAGTTTGATGAAAGTCGGTGGAGAATTCCGCTCACAATTTTCCCAAGGAATGAATAGGGAAGGTCCTTCATCCACTCTGGGAGGCTTTTCCTTATTAACTGCTGCTCTCCTATGTGTAAAAACAAAAGTGATAAGAGCAAAGACCTTCTAACAGTCACAGTATTGAATGTCAGGATGACTTAACTGTCAAGAGCTGTAAACAAAACTGCTAGAAAAGGAGGATTTTTTGAAGCCTTGTGCCAGTGGAAGGCTGTTTTCTGCTGTATGGTACTCAGCACTTTTCTTGAGAGCTCATTCAACAGGACTAATTGCTCTGATAATAGGACACTGATGCTGATGTTCAGCCAATATTTTCCTTTCCTCCCTAGTGAGCACTTTCTGCCTGCCACCAGGAATCCCTGCCTCTATTTCTATCTACATGTTAATGCATCGATCTACATCTTAAATACTTGTTGATGCTCTCTATATTTCTCCCTCCCCCGTTCAAATTTGAGCTCAGCAAAACTGCTGTAATATAGCTTTTATTTAGCAGAGAACTCTCTGCCACTCCTTCTTAATTGCTTTTCATTTGTTCAGCTTCTTTCGGGTGTAGAAATGGCCATAACCAAATGCAAATTTCTGCCTGTGCCCAGCTGCTGGTTTACGGACAATAGTCACAGCCTTTCTCCCTTGCCGTGCCTCTGCTCATTCAGGTCTAACTGTATGACAGACTCACTTGCCAAAACCATATTCTCAAATATCAGCTATTTTGGTCTTTCCACATTACCTCTTTCTGCTGAGCATATCCAACCTACCAATGCCATTCAACACCACTCACCAATCCATTCATCCACCCATTAGTTTCATCTAATTGTATCTTGCCTCGTTTCTTTTCTCTCGTGGTCCATCATTGTTTTTTTCCAGCGTAGTCTTCCCAGTGCTGTTTACTATGCCTTCCAATCATCTGGGAATTTAATTAATGTGCTTTTTGCCTGCTTTTCCAGATCATTAATGGTGCTTCTGAGAAGACTGGACATACTAAAAGTCCCCGAGGTAATACTAGTACAGCTTCCCCTAACTAGACATGGCACATTGATGCCTGTTGTGCACAGCTAACAGCTTTCTAGATACTTCTCAGCCCATGGGAAATGACTTCCCTCCAAGGCAATCAAAGTGAGCTAGGTTTGGAACAAGGGTTTGTGAACCGCTGTATAAAATTATTTACTAGAGCACAAAGTGACCCAATCCTGTAAAGGCTTTTATGTGTCTGCATTTTCAAATGTAACAAAACAACTAACCCAGTAAATTCCACATAGTAAGGAATGACATCCACTCGCCCTTTTATATCACTCCTCTACCCTGAGATTTATACAGGTCCACTTATCTATTGTGTGCATCGTTAACCTGAATGTTTGGGGCTTTTCAAGATTTCTCATCCCTGTCTGCACCCTGCCCTGTCAGGGAGGTCCTGTCTGAGAGCAACAGAACTTTTGGCCCAAGGGCAAGGATGGGTTTCTCCTTCAGAGCCACCACGACTCCCCTCTAGTACCTGTGATCTCAGCACATCACATGCTAAACACAGCCCAGTGGTGCCACCTGCAGCCGCACCAACCTCCCCTTGGCACATTTGGTTCGGACGTGTGACTGTGTTCAGTAAAACCCAACACAGAGTGAACCTTGCATCCCACTCCCCCCCAGACTGCTCTTTAACAGGACTTTTCTCCAAAACTTTCAAAAAGTTACCTATTGTACTGGTTTGGGCTGGAAAAGTGTTCGTTTTCTTCACAGTAGCTGGCGTGGGGCTGTGGTTTGGATTTGTGCTGGAAAAAGAGTAGAAAACACAGGGATGTTTTTGCTGCTGCTGAGTAGAGGCTCACACAGAGCCAAGGCCTTTCCTGATCCTCACCCCCCCCCCCCACCAGTGAGCAGGGTGCACAAGAAGCTGGGAGGGGACACGGCTGGGAGACCTGACCCCAACTGACCAAAGGGTTATTCCAGACCGCATGACATCATGTTCAGCATATAAAGCTGGGGGAAGAAGAAGGAAGGGGAGAACATTCAGAGTGATGGCATTTGTCTTCCCAAGTCACCACTGCAGATGACGGAGCCTGGCTGTCCTGGACATGGCTGCACACCCCCTGCCAATGGGAAATGGCAAATTAATTGCTTGTTTCGTTTTGCTTGTGTACTTGGCTTTTGCCTTACCTATTAAGGTGGTTTTATCTCAACCTATCAGTTTCCCAACTTTCACCCTCGATTCTCTCCCCCATCCCACTGGAGGGGCAGTGAGCGAACAGCCGTGTGGGGCTTGGCTACCAGCTGGCATTAAACCCCAGACACCTCTACAGAGCTGCGTCCAAAACCTTCTCACTGTACACACTGCATCACGTAGTGTTGTTTATTTTCAAAGGATTGCCCTATATGTGGATAAATTCCCCTTAATTCCTCGCTCCTCCTGCAAAGGGCTGAGAAAAAAAATCAACCCAGAAATTATTTGCAGGATTATTTAGCAAAATCCTTTCAAGATATGAAAGGGAGCTGGAAATGACTTAAAAGAGCTATAGAGCAGGATTGTAACATAAAGTATAAATTATGCACTATTATGTACCTATCACACAGAGCAGTGTTGCATCCTACAGGGTACTGCACGCCCATCGATGGGCCAAGAACCGCATATAGATTTAGCTATTACCAATTTATAGCAAAGCTTAATGAACCAGTATTTGTAAAGCCATCGGGACCTTCAATTAGAAGTGTTACTTTTTATTATTTTCTATATTATAACACCTGGGGGCAAAAAAAACAAAAGCCAGTCTGGTAACAAATTGCAGAACAATTAAATCCAAGTGTGTGTCCACACAGAAACAATGGAAGCGGGTAATTATACACTGCTGACAGGAGGAACGTGAGCCAGAGATGCTGCACAACTGCCGTGGCTCTGTGGGAATCCCAAATGGCATTCAGAAAACATTTCAAGGGGATCAAAGCTGCCTCACGGGCGCTATACAAATTCACCATCATAAACACTGAATAATACATTACACTAATCTGATTGCTATTGACTGTTACAGTTGCCTGTGTGACCTTGGGCATACATTAATCAAAGGGAGCCGTTCATATTTCCATCCGTATCCTGCAGCGGTGAGCAAAACTCATCTCAAATCTCTTCTTGTCCCTCTATCTCTTTCTGTTCCATCTGATGTCACTTGGAAATGGAGGCTGGTATTAGGAGGGAAATGGCTTTTTCTACCCTCCCCTCTTTATCTGAACACACACAAATGCTCTGAGATAGAATAATAAAAACATGCACCTTTTTGTCCACCCAAGTGATCTCTGAACCCAATTTAGCAAGTGTCACCATCTTAAAGAGCATTTGAACTTTAGAGTAATTGGTTTCTCAGCAGAGACTTTAACTAATTGGAGGCACTCTTCAGAATTTCACCAGATGAGCTTCTTATTTACCCCAAGAAATGAGGCGTCGTCAAAACGAACGATCCCCTGGCTCTCAGAGTGCAGTGTGCAGTGCGCTGCTCACGTGAGGTGCGTCAAGGCTTAAACCAGAGAAACCAATCTCTCATCAGTTCCCTTTCCCTTTGTCATTAACAGAAGACAGTGAATGCAAGAAAGAGCTGACAGCGTGTTGAAAACAAATTGAATAGGCATCGCTTTGCCTGCATCGATTCTCTTATCCTTCCCCCAAGGCTATGAGATGATACTTAGCCTATTAAATTGCAAAAAAAATCTGACGCACGTGCTGTCTGGCGTGCTTCCTCCTGCCCCGAGTGGGCCTTTGAGGATGGAGAGCCTTCCCCCGGGGCACGTTTGATCCCCAAAGCAGGGCTCTCTCCAAGCTCAGTGGAAAAAAAAATCAAATCAAAGGAAACTTCAAAATATTCTAATGAGCTGGGTTTGATATGGTTTCAGAGCATTGTCATGCAAATACGTTTCTTTAACAGCGTTATTCTGTTACCTGAGAGCTAAGCATGACAGTCAAGAAGGTAAAGGACTTAAAGAGGCTGGGATTATTCCCCAAGCAAGTGTTGTAAATGCAGTTATATTTAAGATCAAATTTAAACGAGTTATGGTAATAGTAATACCATATGAATAACTGGCTCTACAACCACGGGTACCTGCTTTTGAAACATTTGATTTAAAAATAAGTAAAATATTACGAAATCTTGCAATGGTGTCACTAAAAGCTCTCTCTGTGCCTCACCAGAGGGTGCTGAGAGGGAGGTGTTGAAGAATACCTGGACACGAAGGAGAAATAAAGCGGAGCGGGCTGTATATTTACTCCTGCCAGTCAAGTAATCCTCCCTCCTGGCAGCACGAAAAAACACACAGAACTTAATTAAGAGGGCCCATTTTGTCTACAAAGCCTTTTACGGTCCATGGCCTTTTCTCAGATACACTTACTTTTTCCATCAGTCACATCAGTACCTCCAGGTTGCTGCCGAGCATTGCCAGGGGACCCCCTGGAAGCTTTCTCCTTTATAAATTTTTCACACCGGTTCTATTACCTGGAGTGGACTTCCACACGGTAAGAATACAGCCTGATCCCCCCCAGACCGTTACCAACCCTCGGTGCCTATGCCGAGATGAAGAAAAATAGTGCGTGTAGACCACTCTTCCTCCTTTGTTTCATTATGCAGCAGCTCTTCAGCACATAAGAGAGAGAGTTGCAGGACAAATTAATGGATATTTTAGGAAATCTGAAGAGTGGTTTTAGAAAGATGCACTGAATTTTGTAAGGAGAATCTCAAGGTCGTATTGGGCCCTTGGATACGGCTATGGAATGGTTATTGAGTGTGGAGATGTTAGTTGTTGGACTCCCTTGGAAATGAAAACTGATCAGAGAGTTTTGATGTGTTTGTGGGCTCTTACCCAAATGACTCAATGCAAAATGGTCACGCATTGAAAATCACACTGCAAAAGTATTTTTCTTGTCCCTACTAACATCCCTCCTCACATCCCACAAGGAAAATTTAATTCAGCCCCCACGTGGAAGTCCAAAAGGGAGGATTGCTGGCTAGTGCAGATAGGGATGTTTCAAGGGGAAAAACTAACTCTAGGAGAGAGAATCCAGGAATTCATTCTCCTGAAATCCAGGTTCAAGAAATGATTTTAAAGCACGTGTGAAGACTGCACCCTGCAACACCTGGCTGGTTTGTACTCCCGTGAGTCTCTTTTTACAACCTGCTCCCGCTTCGCACCGGGAGAGGCTGGAGTTAAGAGGAACCTCATCTCACTTACACAAGTTTAAAGCCAGCGTAACTTCTGACTCTTGTGGGTGCTACTTTTGATTTATATTCATGACGCCAAGAAGAAAATCAGATCAAGCAAATATAAATCAAACAGAGATCAATACTGAGTATCAAGGTACTAATTCTATCCCCCGAAACAGCCCTTACAACCTACAGGAGGCCAGGAGACAATTCCCCCGGCGCAAGACCAGCAGATTTATGTTGAGCTCTGGTCCTGGTGCAGGGAGATGTTGGAGGTGGAAGGGGATGGGTCTGCACCGCATGCTATTAAGAATCTGTGTCTGTCTGGGCTGTCAAACAGTCTGTAGGCAGCTTTGGGAGGTTGTCATAAATCAACGCACCCTTGCACTGGGGACTTTTGATGAGAGCCAAGTTGGTTTAAAATTATCTTTTCACTGTGTTTTGCCTTCAGGAACCACTAGGGAAGCTCAGCCTCATGCTTCTCCCAGTGGAAGGGCCACAGGATAAGAAATAATAAATGGCTGAGAGCTCTTCCCCAAACCCAAACTCTCCCAAATAGCAGAGGCAATGTTTTCTTCCTCTTCCTCCAGCAACATGACAAGAGTAAAGCTGGTTTTTAAAGTGTGCCAAAACGTTTTGTAACTTGAGTGAATGTGCACCGGCTGGAAAGGACTGGGCCAGCGGTCCATGGGCGGACACAGTTCAGTGGTTCAGTGTGCTCTGTGAGCAGCCCACAAAGCGTCGGGCAGATGTTCACACGAGCCAACAGCTTGTCTGGTGGAGTCTTAATTTGGTTTTAGGAGGCATATTAAAAAGGATGAGGCAATTTGGCTGCTTTATGCCAGCACCGCTAAATGTGACTATATATATTATAAAAATCTGAAATCAAAAGGCTTGGAAGAGGAGGAGGAGGGGGAAAGGCTTAGGAAACAGGCAAGTATTTGGTACGTTAGAAAATTTTACAACTTATTGATCAAAGCACAAATCCTGAAGTTCCTTGCTTTGTAGAAATTTGCAGGGGAGTGCGATTGAAAGGGGAGATTTGTTTGGGGGTGTACGGGGGGCATGTTAAATTGCAATAGCCGATAGCATAATTAAGTAATAAAACTCTCCAAGTAGTAATTATAGGACATGCCAAACAGAGTTATAAGGCAGGAGGCCAAAGGCCAAGTGATTAACCATCTGAGAAGTGTAACCATTCCCTGGAAATGCCCAGCCCAGAGTGCTGCTGCTGCAGTGCAATATAATTTAATAAATGCCACAGAGTAGGAGCAGCTTTACATTTCAACTCTGAGCCGATGGCAGCGCCTCCCATTAGTCTCCCAGTCTACAAGAGAAAGAGTCAGGAGAGCTGCCCAGGGCCCTCATTATGAGGCTGAACACATGATTTCTTACTTTGTGCCTGCGAAGCCCAGCCTTCCCTTGGCTCACCTCCTCTGAGCTGGGCTGTGGCACCCGGCGTGACCGTGTCTCATCTGTCCCAGCACTTGCTGAAGCTGGTGCATGTTGAGCCGATTGATTTTGCTCCAGACAGGACTGGGGATGCTCAGTCACCTGAGGATGAGATGGGTTTTAGAAAGATGCTTTTCCTCATCTTGTAGCGATTGCAACAGTCTCCTATCGAGGGTGCAGTCTCTTACTGGAGTGTATCTAAGATACCACTGCAACACACACTGGGGATAATTCCTCTTGCTGTAGATTTCACACAGAAAAGTTTCTACTTCATTAGTTCCAAAGAAATAAAGGGAAAAAAAAAATCTCATCTCTATCTCAGTATCGAGGTACATTAAATTGTATTTTTCTCTGAAAGTCATTCTGTCTGCTGCTTCAGGAGCAGAGGCAGTAAATCCATTAATGAACTAAGATGCCTTAGAGTCATTCAGACTTCAAGAACTCGTGGTTGGGCTGAGCTCAGGACTGCGATGGTTTTTACCCATTCTAGGTTAGTACTCCTGTTGTACACCTGTCAACATTCATACAGATACACTCTTCTGTTGAGCATTGCTACCCTGCTGCTAAGTATACATCAAAGGTCTAAACTAGCTGCTTTCTAATTTCATTTTCTGTGCCTCCTGATCATGGAATAGGAGTTCTTAACTCACCTTCTTTAAACACTTTGCTTATTTTTTTTAGCTCATTCTACCGTCACCCTTTGTTCCTCTAACATCTAAGATATATAGTTCTAATCTCTTAATCCCTCCACACACTGCAGCTTTCTGCTCCCTTAATCATTTTCACTGCCTTCCCTAGACCTTTTTTATTTCTGCTCTATCCTTCTGCAAGCCTAGAGAGCAAAGCTGAACAAAGTATTCATGCTGAGGCGTCACTTCACATAAAACCTACATAATAATTTCGTGCTCTAGCTTTTTCTTAATGCAAACGAACATTTTATTTGCTTTTCTGGCCACCGTTTCTTATTGAATAGATGTCTTGTTGGCAATGATGCCTTGTTCCTCTGCTGACTACCTACAGTTAATTTAACACTGTCTCCACATGTAAGTAGTTTAAACTGTTTTCCTTTTCCTCTCAGTATGCTTCACCTCATGCTTCCTCAAACTGAGCTGATCCCTGAAATGTAGTTGAGCTCTTTAAGAGACTCCTGAAATGATTTATGGTTTTGCTGATGCTTTTGGCTGCCTAAGTTGTTATTTTGGCCCAATGGTAGGGTTGGTCCAGGGGCATCACACCACTAGCCTTATCCTGACACAGAGATTATTCCTTCCTTCCTAAGGGAGCTGATGCCCATGCAGCTGCTTACTCTCTCCAGAAATGTTTATCGGAGACTATTTAAAACCACGTTGCAGCTGGAGATTTTTGAAAGCTTCTGCCTTCTCCGTTCTGCTGCAGGGACACGAAGAAGTGTAATAGACTGGAGAGAAAGGATTATTTTCTTTTACAGAGCAGTGCAGTTTTGTCCATGAGATAACATTAAGCAGTGTTTTAGAACTGCCGTATTTTTAGCTCATTTATTTGATTAAAGTGAGTACTGTTTCTCTTTGCTTTCCAGGTGCTTCTTAAAACAAGAAATTCACACATATTATGTACCTTACACTCCTTCAGCATACTACATACCTGCCATTGTGTAAGGAACCTTGTGTGACTTATGGAGTAACCTCAGAGCATTAGCACACTCGGGCTCCAGTTCCCAATTTGGATAATGGAAGCCATGATAGCAACTGGTTTTTTTAAGTACATTGAACCCATTCACAGCAACTATAAGATAAAGATTTTTTTTTTCCTCTAACCACATGATGCTCACAAGTGCTACCACATCTTTCCATTTTTCTGTAAAATCCACTCTCCAGTCAGTGTAATACCAATTTGCCATTGATGCCAGTGACTATAAATAAAGAGCAGTGACAGAAGAACACATATTGCTATTTGCTGTTTGAAACCTTTTGTAGACACAGCCTTATGTGAGCATCCAGGGAGGCTCTGTAGGCACAAGAGCCAGCCCATAGATTTCCAAGGAGCACAGCACTTGCCTCCTGCATAAACCAGCACATTCTAAAAGTTCTAGGTACCTGAGCCTGCTTGCCCAAAGACCTTCACCTCATTTCTGGAGTCTTTCTGAACATATTAACGTTAAAAAATAATCAGTTATGCAAATAAAGTCAAACGTCTTACTAATTTCAACAACAAAATTAACTCCTCTCTTTAATAGGTAATAAAAATGCCTGCCTTCCTCTTCCTTCACCCACACTCTTCCTCAGCCTCGGTTATGAATCACTTCTTTGTTCCAGCAAAGTGGCAGAGGAATGCTGTCTCCTCTGTGATTTCCTTACTCTGTGTGTGTCTATCTGCATAGGAAACCTTTTCCTCCTTCCCTGCTCTCTCCTGGATCCTATAAAACACAGTGCTCTCCAGCCCCTGGCTGCGGTCAAGACCGGGGAGGACAGAGCAGGTGGGTCTAGCAAAGAGATGTGTGGCAGAGCTGATGACTTCAAAACGGCAACAGTTACTCCTGGAACATCAGAAGGAAGGAAGCGTCGTGGTATTTACCTCTGTGAAGGTAATTCTGGAATTTATTTTTTTTATATGAGAATGAGGAAGGGATTCTTTAATAATGCGAAAATTAAATAAAATTGAAGTATTAGCATCACTGCCTATTAATAACCTTTCAACATACCTTTTTCTGAAGTGGGTGTATAAATCACATTTCCAGCTTAAAAATAGAAGCATGACATTAAACAGAAACTTAATGATATAATAGTTTCACGCCTGTATTTATGTTTTGGCTGCCTATTAAGTAATGATCTTCCAAAGTACTGAAAAAATTAAATCATTAAATCTATTTCACAACTGGTTTACTATGTAAACATGACAAAACATCTGCAAATACAGGAGATTTAGTATGAGGACCATGTGCTTCACTTGCCTGGTGGAAACTCTACATATCCACTTAAGTGTCCAAGCTGTATTTTTGGATGTACCTTTCCAAACAAGGATCTTTGCTGATCTGCATGCCAATAATTAGGCAAATAGGCAAGATAAAATAAATGCAGAGGCTTGTGGCAATATATTCCCACCTCTAGAGCCGGCTGTAGAATAAAAATGGCAGAGAGTGGAAAGAGACTTCAAAATTCAGCAGTTCTTTTTGTTTTTAAGGATGCTGAGATTTTGTGAAAGTTTCCTTCTCTCTTTTCAAGCGTGTAATCCTGTGGTTCTGGCACTTAGGGAACTCCATCAGATATTTGTGTGTGTGTGTGCCTGGGAAATGGTGAACTATTCAGGACAAAGTGGGCTTTTGAAAAGCCAGATTTTCCTTTGCAATGGAAATTTCAGGTACACTAGCTGGCTGTATTGAGCACTTGGTTACTGGCTATTACAGTCTAAGTGCTCCCCCGTGTGTTTACTCTCATCCCTTTGCTATAATTCTGGCTAGAAATCCCCACAAGCTTAAAAAAAAAAAAAATAGCTCGGGAAAAAGTAAGCAGATTTCAGCAGAACTTCTGTCTCATCTCTGTGAAACACGAGAAGTCTTTCAGAACAAAAAAAAAAAAAGAAAAAGAAAAAAGTTATTTATGGTTCTTAGTCACGGTCACACTTCTGTCTCTGTGGTCTTTCAGGAATCAGTCTCTGAATTGCTCCAGAGCTTGACCGAAGCAGTTTAATTGCAGGATCAGGTCTGTGTGGAGTGGGAGAGGTGCCAGTGGGGTTGTCATCTCCAGCTCAGATGTCCCCAGGACCCCCTGGTGACTGGAAATAGCCCAGAGGCAGTGAGGAGGAAGGCAGCACTTTGACCTCTTCTTGGGGCTCAGAGAAGCTCTGCAGGAAGCCCCTGTGAAGAATGAAACCCTTCCTGCCAAGAACCTGGTCCAAGCAGCAAAGAAAGCATCATAAATTGCACACGCTGGTCATTTGTGCCACAACCAGATGTCTTGGCAATCCATCAAAAATTAAGCTGTAGCTGATAAACATCCTGTTTGTTTGTTTGTTTGTTTGCTGCTTATTACTGATTATGGCTTCAGGAGAGCCGCATATCTTTGGATAACAGCAGTGGAAAGTTTTCAAGTTCTGATGTAGTGCCTGCTCTGGAGGAACAGAAACAGTTGGCAAATTCAGGCTCAGGTGCAGGCTGCAGGTTCCCTGACACGGCCGGAGGTGAAGGGGATGGTGAAGGGGTGGTGAAGGGGGTATTGCTGAATTTCCTCACCGATGTTCTCGATTGATTTTTCTGAGACCGCCCAGGCAAATCATTTAAAGTCAGTGCCTAAGTTTACTCATGCCTTGGATGAGCAATGTATGATCTAAAGTGACTGCCTCCCACAGACCCCACGAGTCTTTAATTTATGTTAGCAAGGTGACTTGAGCTGTTTCACTTGAGTTTTTAGCTGCAAGATGTTACCAATAATTCAAAAGCAACAAGTGGCATGAATGAGCCTTGTACCTGTGAATAAACAGATTAGTAGCAAACACTTTTAATCTATGAAAATAAAAGTAAAGTTTGTAACTCTTTTACCTTAGGAAATTCTTCCAGGGTCTCTCCCTACGCAGGCATTACAAGTTCTGCTGCTGTCCTGCAGACTCCAGCTCCCGAGCACAGCTTTCTGGTGACTAATCCTTTCCCTCTGCATGGTATTACATGGATAATTGTGCAGATACTATATGTCTTGTAGCAGACTTACTGGAATATCTTGTGCTACCGTACAGCAGATCTCTTTTATTTAAAAACTTCAGCTGGAGTATTTAACATCCTCTTTTTTTTTTTTTTTTTTTTCCCCACCACCATGCTTCAATCAATTCACTTTGGCAAATTCCTAAGCAGATGCAAGAATACATTTTAGATGAATTTCAGGGGATACTTATTGCATGTTAAATACCACTAGGCAATTATTTAATGAGGTTTAACAAGTATGTAATAGATAGATTACTTATGACCTAGATGTGAAACCTCAATGAATATGTTTAATCAATTGGCATTCAATTAACATACATTAGGCTTTTCCTGCAGCACCGTGCTTTATTTTAGCTGTCTGGCTAACAGACCAGGCTTGCATACTTGCTAACTACTCGCTGCCCCCAATTTTAGGTCCAATATTGTACCTGTAATAAAAAAAAAAAGAAAAAAAAATTAATTGCAAACATGTTCTAGCTGAGTTTATCAGCCTGTAATTGCCCATTTAAAAGTATAAATCCCATTTGGTGCACCAGTATACTCAATTATCTTCCCTGCGTTTGCAACAGTAGGGCCCTTCCCGTGCTCCAGAGAGCCGTGTCCATCCCTTTTTTTCTGATTCAGCAGCAGAACCTGTCTAGTCCCCTCTTTTCCATGACAAGATTTTCACTGGCTATGAAAAGGCAATAGAGGATTGAAGTGGAATATAAATGAGCAATGCTGATGGATGTCCTAGGGTGGAATTACTCTCTTGAAACATCACAATGAATCCAGAAACATCTCTGCATCTCTGTAATGCTACAGCTTAATTAGAGCTTAAAAAGGAACAACAAATTTGTTGGGTCTTTGTCCAGTGGTATTCATTAATATACATGTAACTTTGTGCTTTTTATTCTCATCAGCAGTAGAGAAATTGTCTCCCTCCCAAAACTGTCAGAAATAAAGCACAATTAAATAATGCTAAAGGCAAACTTAGCCAGGAGAACTGATGAGAAAGGAATTCCTTTTCAGTGCCACTCTAAAAGTGCTCCAGAGGCTGGGTAGTGTGTGATGTCTTCAGCTTCCTGGAGAGATTTGGAAATGCCTTTGTCCTACCCCTGTGAGTACAAACAGCTAAACCATTCGCCTCACGTGGTTGAAAAGAGCAGAGGAAGGTAAAAAAAAGCCCAAACATGGGTAATGCTAAGTAATATTTTCTGTGAACTGGTTGAGTTTGCTACAGAGACCTACAGCTTATTCCGCCCAAGCTGATACACAGAGCTTTGCAATATGGTTTCTAAACCTCCTTTGACCCCACTCGGATTCCCCATCCGACTTTGCAGGCTTCATGTCATCATGTGTTGCACAAGGCACGATGCAGAATTTTCCAGAAAGGCAAAATGGTTTTGTGCAGATAGAAGCCACCGTGGGAGAAGTGCGAAAACGACCCAAATCTTGGCGTACTGCTGACTGGCTTAAGAAGACATAAAATGCCAGTTTCCATTCAATTCCCCTTCTTTTGAACAGAAGCAGCCTGGGTACGCTCTGAGGGAAGATCTGAAGTGGAGCTTCCAGTGCTACAGAATCTCACACCTCCTGTCTGCACATCAGTTAAGATGGACCATGTGCCAGAAGAATAGCTGTGTGCCTTTGTCCAATTTTAATTCATATCTTTATCTTGGAGTAGGTTTCTTTCTGGAATCTGTGCCTCTGGCTCATTTGCCATGTTCTGTACTTACAAGCACTGCTTTCTAGCACCAAATCTCATAGTTCCAGGCAAACTTCAGTGTCAAAATGTGAAGGGCTACAAAACAAAAAGATACATTTTGTTCTTTTCTTCTGCAGAAAGGACACCCTGCAAGATTAAAGTAACTGGATTTTGATCAGCATTTCCCATTTGCACTGGGCTCTTTACGAATTGAAATGTAAAAGGTCAAAGCTCCAAAAGCATTTTTCATTTCTAAAGAGGGTTGTTCACCACTGTAATTTAATAGCCATGCCAAAGCTGATAAGATTTTGGAATCTGTCCATGGCGTGTATTGATGTCACAGGTCAAAAATAAAGGCTTCAATGTAATTTATTTCTCCAAGCACAGTGAAGATAATAACTCAAGCACAGAGCAATATGTTAAAACTAAATTATATTCAATAAAGATGACTTATGCCAGTCTTCTGAAAACTAAATACACTTGGCTCAATTCGAATGTGCTCATTATTGTGGTATGGTGGCCTCCAAGAGGTACTTCAGCACTGCACAGCGGTCAACGTTCAGTTCTGGATCTAGGCTGTGGGGTTTGAGAGCACTCAAAGGGGAGGAGGTTGTTCTTCCTTTCTCTGTTGAAAATCTGGCTTGAGGGAGCATTTTCCTGCACTGGCTGCTGCTTCTGTTTTGCTTTCTGCTGGATGGAATGATGCATAAGAACAAAAATTTGTTCCTGCTATAAATAGAGTCTGTACATGTGATACAAGAGGGAGGAGAGCAGATGCTGCACACAGAGCTTCAACTGGAACATCACGTGTTAATGCACAGCTAGGGATGGGGAAAGGGGGCACTTCCAAAACACGGGGAAATAAAACTATCAACAGAATAGGTACAGCAGAGGCAGCCACTTACAACATCTCCTGGGCTACCCAGATGGTAATTTACGGTGTGTAATGTCACACCGAGGTTCAGCAGTTGGTCCACCCTTCCTCTTTCATCCAGTGGTCTGAAGGAGGAGGCCGATAGTGATGCTGTTCTCCCATGTGGGTATTTACTGGATGCACGAAATCCAACATTGTCATCAGCTGAGCTTCACTCTTACAGCAAGTTGCAGTACCAACTCCGACAAGCCTTTTAGCTCTCACCCTTTTTAATAACTATTTTTGCACATTGCTTCTGCTTGTAAGGGTTTCCACCGAACTGAGAGTTTCTCTGCACGCCTCTCACTTGAGGCAATGGGACTTGATTTGGGCTGCGTGCTTCTGACTGGACATCACTGGGTTATTTTAGGCAGTAACCCTTCCTGAGAATTTGTAAAGTCATAAAAAGGTTGTATTTGATTTCAGAGAACTTCATAGGTTTATGTCTTCAGTTCTTGAGATTCTTGTAAGAGCTGAAGAGACAAACTGCACCTCCCAGCAGCAGGGCCAGAGGGCTGCCCAAGCATTGGAGACACCACCAAGGGGAACGCAGGTTGCTCTGCTCATAACCTTGGTTTAGGCACATCCAGGGAGAGGCAGCAACCCTATGACCCCAGTATGCAGGCAAATACCAAGGATGCTGCACTGGATAAACCTATAGGATCTGTGAAGAGCCCTAGAAGCTCTAGACCAATACAGCATCAGCTGGTGTGCTTCTCCAGAGCTGTCCTTGCTTCTAGCAGCACGAGTACTGCTGAGAGCAGCAATCCTGCTGTTCGAGTTGCCATTGAATTTGAAATCTGTAGGTTATATGGATGATTTAGGTTGCAGTACAGAGTCTACACTAGTAATAATTTTCAGTAATTTGCATGTCAGATGTATTGCTCCTACACTGGTATCCAGTGAGCTGATTGCAATTTATCCAACATCACACACCTACAAAGAGCTACAGGGACGAGAGGAAGGGTCAGGGCTGTAGCTGTCTCCAGACTCTAATAAAAATCCAGGCATAACTTCCCCTAAACAATGGGAGGTTTTAGCTGGAAAACACCAACCACTGTGAGGAAAAGCAGTCAAATAGCAGTCTTGATTATGGTAATCAAAATGGTGAAAGACTGGTGACATTTACCCTGCTCTCACAGCTGCAGTTGTGGAATCACCACTGGTACAGACTGAACGAGGCTAGGAGGAATCATAATTTGCATGGAAAGGTCTAGGATTAAACTCGAAAACAAATAAAATCCTAATTCATTAACAAAATCGACAGTGAAAGGCTGTAAGACAAGCACAGAATCAATTTTAATTTGAACTGAAGAGAAAATCAGGTGCTACAAGGCTTTGATTTACAGGTCACACATCTTTCTGCAGGATGCTACCAACCAGTACCGACCACTGCCAGTTTACAGGCAAGTAAACCCAAAGTCAGGGTAGATGAGGTCATCCAGAGTATGTGTGAAAGTGGTGAAACAGCAACATCACCTTCTCCAAAATATCCTCGCAAAAGCAGCGGAACAAGGTCTACCTAAAATAAAGAACAATGCTGGAAAATGCCATGTGGGTCAAGACATGAGGAAGGAGATGGATCATGAAGCCAAAGCGGCCTCCCAAAGAAGTGACAGGAAACCAATCTGCTCACTAAGGTCCTACTGTCAGGTTGCTGAAGCTGGAGCCCTTCTTTGGGATCAACAAAGATTTTTAATCACAACAAAAACCCCAGAGGTGAAGTCAAACCACTTTTAAAAAGCACAAAGCAGGCAGAAACTACATGAAACTATTGACTCTGGCAAATAAACTTGCAGCATTAAGAAAAACAACTGTGAAACAACACACAGAAAACTCAGCTGCAGTTCTCTCAAAGTTCAAAGTCCATCAGTGTAACTGAAATGGTGACTGTTGGCTGGGGTGGAAGCCTGGAGGAAAACATGTGACTGCTCTGCAAAGCCTGGGGCCAGCAAAGCTCTGCAAGGAAACAACAAAATGGCTCTGTGGTCCCAATGGGAGAGAAGCAACCTCTGGTAAACTGGGAAGGTCTTCTGCAGTGTCCTTCTCTGCAGAACAGAGCAGACAAGTGAGAGACATGATAAGCCCTGAGGAGTATCCTGGTTCAACCCAGAAGTATGTTTATCACATGAACAAATCAGGCCAGCACTGATTGCATTAAAAAGCCCAACCAGTAATCAACAGACCAGTCTCTAGGCTCAGGGAAGAATCACCATATAACTTGTAGATAGCAAAAAGCACTCGACAGCACCCATTGCAAGTGCAGCTGAGATGCCTGGGGGGGTAACACGACACAAATGAAGATGACCCCTCTGTCAGGTGCTGTCCCAAGGTCAGGGTGAAAGCAGTGGCAGCTCGTTTGCCTGATGCTAAAGCAATGCTGCAGTCAAAGGTGAGTTCTCCCACACCTACTCCTTGGCACTGCCACCAGCTTCACGGCAAGAAATAAATACCAGGTTTCCTCATGAGATGTGCAATGCGCTTGCAACGATAGCTATGCTAAAAAAAAACAATAATCAAAAATATTGTAATGACAGCATCACTCTTGTAAGTGACAGCTTAGCCAACATTGCAGTGAGGACCAGAAGGCTATGCAGAACTGTGGGGAAAACACTGATAATATTCACGTTGAAAACAAGTGTAGCAGTCACTGCAGTAGTTTCAAACTCAAGAGCAGCTTTGGAAGGTAGGGATGCCAATCAGCAGACTTCTTTGCATGTGTTGGCAGCAGCAATCTCCTGTGCCATGGAGATTTCAGGAAGGAAATAATGCTGCGAATTAGGAGGTGGCCATTGCCTGTACCACCTTAAAAAATATTTGCTTATTGAAACTTGGCAGCTTAGTATCAGAAAGGGCATTTTTGCTTTTTTCATTTCCATCTTAACATACGGATGTGAAAACTGCAAATCCATAGCAGATACAGGCAGATATGAAATGCTTTTGAAAGCAAATGCCGCAGGAAACTCTTGATAGAAAATAACATTCATTTCTAAAAAATCACCTTTCTAAAAAGGTGTTTGTGGTTTAACCCCAGCCAGCAACCAAGCGCCACGCAGCCGCTTGCTCACTCCTCCCAGTGCCATGGGAAGGAGAATTAAAAAACAAAACAAAAATAAACCCTTGTGGGCTGAGTTAAGAATGGCTTAATAACTGAAATCAAGTATAGTAACAATAACAATAATTAAAAGTATAATAATAATTGTAATGAAAAGGAATATAGCAAAAAAAAAGAGAGAGAGAAACAAACCCCAAGAAGACAAGTGCTGCACAATGCAATTGCTCACCAGCCACTGACTGATGCTCCAACTGTGATCGGTCCATCCTGGCCAGCTCCCCTCAGTTTATATACTGGGCATGATGTCCTGTGGTATGGGACATCCCTTTGGGTTGTTTGTATCAGCTGCCCTGGCCCTGCTCCCTCCCAGCTTCTTGTGCAGCTCCTCACTGGCAGAATGCGTGAAACTGGAAAATCCTGAATTTAGGAAAAGTGCTACTTAACACAGCGAAACATCAGGGTGTTACCAACATTATTCTCACACTAAATCCAAAACACAGCACTGCACCAGCTACTAGGAAGCAAATTAACTATGTCTCAGCTGAAATCAGGACCTCAAGGAATTAAAAGATCTCAGCAGTCATGAAGCAGCTCTCTGAAGTTACCCAGAGGAGACAGTCTGATGTAGCTGCTTAGGAGGAGGTCAGCACACCTGCCCATATCTGGACAGCAGAAAGGGGTCTGGATAAAATGTCCCCTCCGATACCCTACTCACCTTCTTCAGAGGAGGAAATTTAATACATTTAACAGTATAAGCTCCATGCAAAGGTAGGTTGGCTGTAGGATGGCTTTTAAAAATTGCTGGGGAGGCCTGGAATCAACGCAGTGCTGTGAGAAAAAAACTGTTGTGGTGAGCTTAAAAATAAATGGGTGGGTAGGAGGGATGGATAGAGCAGGAAGCATTTAGAAGTAACAGAGGAGGAAGGAAACAGTCCATGGAAGAAGGTTCGAGAAGGGAAAGCTGATGATAACCAAAGGCCTGAGGAAGGGCAGCTGCAAAGGGAAGAGATCTGGAAAGCTAAGGAACCAGTCGGCTGAGAAATTTCAAAGGTGTCTGTATGCAAGAGAAACAGAACAAAGGGACTGGAATAGCAACAACGCTCTGCAGAAAATGAGGCGGCGGTGGTGGATGCTCTCTGGGCAGCCATGGGGCACGGCACGGTGTGTACAGTCCACAGTCTGTCCTACAGGTAAGCAAATGGATCGCAGCTGATCTTGTTTCTGACAATTCTAGCAGGACAATCCAGACAAAACTCTGAGGGTGGTAGTTATAGCTTCCTGAGGTGGCCCAGCTTGCGCAGTGGGGTTGACTCCCAAGCTTTTCCTCAAGGTCAGGAGTGTTAGATCACATTCCCGTTATCATTGCCCATCAAGCCTTCTGGCAGGCTTCCTAGATCCAGGATGGATGATCTACCAGTCGATCTGAGAGACAGGGTTTTCTGGTTTACCCATTGATATTACAAGACTTTTTACCTCTCCTCCTCCTGGAGGTCAAGCAATGCAAAAGGGATGCCAGGCTCCTGCAGCCTATCCTCACAGGGATGTGCATTCCCCTCTGGTCTTACTGCTCTGCATCTGCACAGCCTTGGAGCAGCTCCAGCCACAAGTTACTATAAATTTTCTATTAACTCAGCCTATTTCTAATAAAAAAAAAATAACAGTAGCACCACTGGGTCAGACCAACTGTCCACCTGGCCTAGTTTCCCATAAAGAAAGAGGTTTAAAAAAGCTAATTTGTAGAGTTGCTTGGCACACGGTGAGTGGAGGTGGGTGAACACATTGACTTAAATTTCATCGGTTTCAAGTCATTTACTTGAGGGTGAAATATATTTCTGCTGTCTAATATGTTCTGCAGCGGGTTTAGAGCTATTCTGCAACAAAAGTCGCAGATCAATACTAGTGAAGGTTATTAAATTTGTGGTTTTAAATAGAATTTTATTTTTTTTTGCTAGTCAACCAGCCACTGGTCAAATGCTTACATCACATGGGAAGTGAACAGAAAAAGCCAGGACTCTTACAAATGGACCTCAGGAAGGGGAGGAATTACATAGCCCCATCAGACAGGTTGTCTTAGGCAGCACAACGGCAAACTCCAACAGAGAGATGAGGTCTCTCAACCCCTCCTTCTCCATGTGCAGTTAAGTACCCTCTGCAGTGGTGTGGAATTTGTGCAGAGTGTTTGGTGACTCTGGACCACACTGTAAGCTCAGCCAGTGTGCCCACAGGATCATAGAATGGGTAGGAAGAGCCCTTTAAAGCTCATCTGGTCCAACCCCCCTGCAGGGAGCAGGGCCATCTGCAACCAGAGCAGGGTGCTCAGAGCCCCGGCCACCTCCCCTGCAATGGTGCCAGGGATGGGGCAGCCACCTCCTCTCTGGGCCTGGGACTGGCTCTCCCCACCCTCAGCACCAACAACCTCTTTCTTCCATCTAGTCCAAATCTCCCTTCTTTGAGATTAAACCCATCACCCCGTGTCCTGTCCCAACAGGCCCTGCTAAAATGTCTGTCCCCAGCTTTCTGACAAACCCCTTGAAGCACTGAAAGGCCACCAGAAGGCCTCCCCAAACATCTCTCTTCTCCAGGCTGAACAACCCCAACTCTCTCAGCATGGCCTCCCAGCAGAGGGGTTCCAGCCCTTGCATCATTTTTGTGGCCTCCTTTGGACAGACTTCAACAGGTTAATGTCCTTCTTGTTCTGAAGGCTCCAGAGCTGGACACATGGTCCTCATCCACCCAGCAGAGCCCAGTTAGGGTGGGAACAAGGATTTCAGATTTGTTTTTCAAGCGAGTGCTGCCACCACTGCTCAAATCAAAGCTCCTGCAATGAGCTCGTCACCCCCAGCCTGGCCTGACACTGCTGCACCAAGGGAGCAAACCCCAGCAACGTCTGTGCATCAGCCACTGGCAGCCAGGATGGTCCACGCTGATAAACAACGGCATAACAACCATAAACAACCATCCTCCCCTGCACCCGAGAGCGAGGGGCTGGTGACAGGCTAATGGGAAAATATCACAGGGCATAACTATAAGGGCATCCTTCCCACTGCTAGAGGCTCATTATGGCTCTGACCTACGGGGATCTGGGCTTATTTCTGTAGCTGGTGGAACTAGTGGTTTACATATAAATTATCTGATGAATGTAGCCTTGTTTCCTCTTCATGAATCATTCATGACCTGAGTCCAGTTTTGGCAAAAGTGTGCACTTTCCGTAAGTATCTTCTGAGTCCTTTGAGGAGTGCTGAGCTCACGGCTGCAAGGGCTGCTTGCTTCACACGGCTTGTGATGGGGCAGGTAACGCTCCTGATCAGATTTTTGCCTCCTTCCCTGGATGGCTTAATTGCTTCAAACCAGCTGTAAAATGATGATGCTAAATGATTTTCTTCAGACATGAATTCCTTTGTTTTCCTTCAAAGATGTATGTTTTATGAGCTGCACCTGTCCTTCAAACTTCCCTATAGGTAAAAATGTTCTTTAACTGCACCTGGACAGCCATTAGAGAGCATTTTCCAGCCCACCACACTCTGGTTGCCCCATCCTTCTCCAAAACCACCACAGAGGAACATGTTCCCTGGTCCTGACACCCAGGTCCTGTTGGCCTCTTGTAGCTTCATTAAAAAACTTTGCAATGCATCCTTCATGCTTCACCTTACATGGCTGTTAAAGGGGTTTGCTCCCACTGCCTGTTATATGGAGTGTCCTCTAATTTCAAGCCTAAATTATCTCCTGGCTTATTTAAACCGCTTGTCCTCATGCCCATTACTGTTATTTCTTTTCAGGAGTAATTTTCCCCTTTGGTGTTTGCCTCCCCATATGTTCCACTCCCAGTCTTTACCTAACTAAACCAAGTACTTTTTTCCTCTCTCAGGTGAATAATCTTTGCATTCATATGATTGTCCTAAATCCCCTTACTGGACCATTTACTGTTTGAATTCTTCACTCTTACACTTGGGGGACAAGAACTGTGCACACAATTCTGATGAGGTCAGAACAACCTTTGTAAAATTGAATTTTCTTTTTTTTTTTTTTTGAATTGAGACTTCTAGTCTCAACTGGAAATCCAGCTTGGCTATATCTGATCATTTTGTTCTTGAGACCATATAATTCCGTGATTCTGTAATAGGCACTTAATAGTTAACCTGTGATGTCCAAGTCCACTCAGGTCTTTTCCCATCCTCAGTCATTTCTGACAAATAGCTGAAATTCTCGCTACAGCTCCATATGTACTTGTCCATATGTTATATATTATTGCATTTTATCCTTATCTCTTGCTTCAGTTTTCAAGGTCAGTCGTCAGTCAACAGCCCCATCCTGGTCTGCATTGAGGATGCTCCTACCATCGCTGGAGCTGTAAGTGCCATTGGCATGCTCATTCCCTTCCAAGGTCAATGCAGGAATGAAATATGTTCAGTCCCACCCCTGGTACTCAGGGATGTTTACTGGTAACCTCACTTCAGAGTGATAATTCCACTCTCGGCGTTCCCTGTCACTGGCTCCCCTTTAGCCAGCGCTGTACCCACTTCACGGTTCCTGGATAAATTCTCGGTGCGTTCAGTTGAGCTGATAATTTCCCATGTGGCACTCTATCAAATGGTATCTTCGGTCTGGATAGATGAGTTATCTTGCATTTCCTTTGTCTAGAAAAATCATTTATCTTATCAATTTTATCACAAACAGACATGGTTTGCCCAGAAGAATTTAATCGTCAACAGGACGATCATGACTGCAACAGAAAATTGGAGAGCAGGCTGCGCTCCCCAGCAGCTCTGCTGGATCGACGGGACCCTAATTTCAGAGACAACATTTCCAGCACTGCTACCCCTTGAAATGACCCCCTCTGCCACGAGAGGCTGTGGATAGATGGTGACTCTCCTTCGCAGCAGGGCGGCTAAAGTCAATGCGGGTGATGTATTTTCATACACAGGCAGTTCCAGCCCGGCACTCCGAGGAGAGGAGCTGATGCATTTACCTGTTTTATTTTAGTTGCCGTTATATATCAATTTGTTTATTACAAGGGAAGAGGTGCATGTTTTTTACACAAAACTGATATGTTTAGTGCTTTCATTTTATGTTTTGAGCAGTTAAGCTATTCAATGTTTTAAGTGTAGTGTTGGGTCTTTATAACTCTATGCCAACAATAGGAGCCTAAGATAATGGAGCCTAAAGAAAGAGATTTTTCCATTCCCACAACGTTTCTGAAATATGGAGCGATCAAATGCACTCAGTAGAAGGTTTCTACCAGTAAATCTTCAGTAAAAGTGCTTGAAAACTTAGATAGAAAGATTGTAGAAGGGAAAATGGCTTGAGGATTTAGTAAAAACTCACAAAAGTTGTATGAAAATTCCTTGAAGGCACTGGAGCAAGTTTTCTCCAATGGTGATATCCAAATGCTTCTCCCATGACTGTCAATGTGGTGCTTTGGGTCCATTGCAGCAAAGCTCTTAAGTAATGAGCATTTGTATTAATTGGAACAGAAAAAAAATGTACTTAAAGTTCAGCACAGGTTTAATTCTCTGTGGGCTCTGGTCTCTGCCCTGGCTGGAGAAGCAGACTCAGGTGAGAGCTGAGGAATGCACTTGTCCAAATGTCACCTTCCCTGCAGAGTGATTAAGGGTTTGTTCGTTAACAAAGGGGTCTGCACAGGGCGGTCTGAAATTCTGATCCTTCCCAGAAAGGGCAGGTGCTGCCACGTCCTGCAGCAGGAAACTGCTTCAGCCCCTCCCCGTCTCGCTATTCACACAAAGACCGAGAACCCAAGAAGGAGTGTTTGACTTTTCCCTCTGCTGCACATCTCTTGGCTGGTGCTGGCCAGGTGAGGAAAGGGTTAATCGGAACCACGCTGTCCGAGCACAGCAAGCACTGCCTGATGCTGTGGAAGGCTGGTGCTGGTCCCCTCGGGGTGCCCAGCTCTGCCGTGGGATATCCCGAATGTGCATGGCAAATATCATCTCCATTTCTCAGGTTCGTAATCTTCACAAAATCCTGCCTGCTGCTGCCAGCCCGACCGTTCCGTGTTTCCAGACCGCTGAGAACTCCTCGTCCCTCTTGGGTGTCTGGTTTTAAATTCCTGCTTGTGCACATTTCCTGAAGTGAATAGAAATGTGGGACTTATCTGCACACAGAGTTGATATGATCTTCTGCTAAACCTGCCCATGAGCAATTATGCATCGAAAGGGCAATTACACACACACAGCGACTCAATTTGCATACAAAATCGAGATTATTGCCAAGAACCGCATGTACATTTTTGTGCAATATTCAGAATATTGGGCCCCAAAGACATGAACACTTTTTTCTGCTATCAAATCACTTTCTAGCTCTGCAACAAGAAACAGAATATATATGAGTCATATTAGAAAAAAAAAAAGTTATTATCAGAAAATTAATATGGCCACATCAGGTCAGAATGCAGATCTGTCCCCACTCTCACCACTCTCTGTTCTGGTTTTGGCTGGGATAGAGCTAAAGAAGATGACCAGCACATCCCAGGGCTTGCCCAGTGTCCTCTCCCAGCTGCCTGTACTCCATGACTCAGTGACATTCAGAGTCAAGAAGGAATTTTAGTGTTTAATAGCCTGTATTATTCACTAATAAATGGATTATTCTCACAGATAAAAATTCAAATATGCAATAAACCAATTCTGTTTGCTCACGTTTGTCCATATCAATATAGTGTCTGATGAGTAAATATGCTGCAGTGAGCAGATTCCCTTTTCTGCCATTGCACCTCGATAGTGGGAGGGGAATGGGTGGTGAGAACACGGACATCTCTGCTGTGTCTCCAGCATGTGCCCGTAAAGACCTCTGCCAGCACAGCAGGCTGCCAGAGCCAGGTAACAGCCAGCCCTTCTGCAAACCTTCTCACGGGGCATCTTTGGCCTTGGCTGCAAGGAGGACCAGAGGGAGAAACTTCTCATTCCAAGGCATTTGCTCTCAGGACTGGTGGGAGGTGCTGGTGGCCCTGCAGCTCACCCCGCAGCGGCCGTAGCCCAGCTCCAGCGCGGTGTTGCTGTGGTCCCATCACTGGTTCACCCAATCCACGGATCAAGATGTGCGATTTGAGACAAGGTTGTTTCACGATGTGTGGAGACATCTTCTTGAGAAAACAGTGGAAATCTTTAGTGGCCCTTCCTAGGAGACAAAAAGAGGGTGGGGGGAAGGAAGGAAACGTTGATTTGCTTCATAAACTGCCTGTTAGCGAGGCTGAGAGCGCTTTCCTTGTGTGACAGCCCACAAAACACCCGGCGTGCTCTGCATTGTCACCGAGATGTGGCCAATAAACTTTATGCCAGTAAATGTTCTCATTTAGCCAGTATATTTCTATAACCCCACTTCCCACTGTCACAGGTATTCAGATTTAAAAAATAAAGCCAGCCTTTATAAAAGTACATTTAATGAGAGTTTAATGTTCACGCAGTAAATTTGCGAGCAGCTGGATGTGTTTTTAAGTTTCCTTGACGTCTTTTATTTGTTTAATACATGGGTCTATAAAAGCCATTTCTCTGAGCCTGCTAATGAGCAATAGGGGACTTGCAGCTCTTTAAAACCTGGAACAAGGCATCAAAAGGAAGAATGCAGTAAAAGCTGCTGGAGCAGGGAGCTCCAGATGTGACAAGCGATGCTTTATGGTGCAGGAAGATGGAGCACCAGACACATGGCCTTGGTGTCACACCAGACACGGGCTTGCTTGCAGGAGCCCAGAGCCCTGCTTTCCATCGAGCTGAGCACAAGCTAACCAGCTTGCCTCCCCTGGGTGCTAGCGAGCTCAGCTTTTGACCAAATTACTATTGGAGCCTCAGCATGGAAGGATTAAGAGGATGGGGGGGTGGAAGAGATAGATCCTTAATGAAGGTCCTCTCTATGAATTTGAAGTAGACTTCCACAGCTATAGCCAGGCCCTGAGACATCTGCACCACGGAGGGCTTTTCTCAATTGAATTTCCAAACTCTCTCTGCACCATGCAGCTCACCAAAGTAAGAAACGATCCCCAGGAGCCATGTGGCAGGAGGAGCAGTGACTGAACCAGCCAGCACCAGTGGTGCAGGTAAGCACCACTTCCAGGATTAGCTCCTATCAAGTAACAGTAGCACAATGAGCCTCAGCATCTACAGGAGATGCTGCCCTGGAGAGCACTGGGGTCACCACCACCTGCTGCTGTCATCCTGCCCCTTCCTCAGTGCTGCGGGTGCTGAGGCTTCGCACAAGAACTAGCTATGCTGTGAGGAGACAGTGCCCAGCCACGTACATCGTGTTGGACAAAGTAAAGTGAGCACCCTGTGAGCCTTCAGAATCAGCTGAAGTTGGGGAAGACTTTCCCCTAAACATTTCCTATCAGAAAGAGGAAGATAATAGTTAAAGGAAAAAAAATCTCCTAATACATTTTGGGTTAAAAAATTGTTTCAGAAAAAGAAAAAGGGAAAATAATGTAAACTGAGGTATTTTTTCTTGATATCTTTGGATAAACCATTTTTAAGTTCTACAACAAAAAAACACATCTATTTTATTTTAAAATACATTAAAAATGGATAATGAAAATCTTTGGCTTCATGGGAAAGATTTTTTACTTTAATTTCACTAAATGAATTTTATAAATCTCTTCACGTTGATGTGAAATGATTTCTTTTTACATTTCCTTATTCGGCTTGTGCAACAGACAGAAAAAAAATCAGTTCTTTGCACATCTTTACTCCTAAATCTATTGAATTCCTCTGTGAAGATGGAAAGGATAGGAATTCTTGCCAGCTGAGTAATTCAGATGAATAGTGTCTTCAAAGCCAATTACTGCTGTGCAGAGATGATACCTATTTCTGCCTCATCTGGACTCTCCAGCTCAACTCTTGCTCTGCCCAGAACTTTTTGAAGTTTTCCAGGCAAACTCGTAAGGGACCTCTCTGTTGTACATACAGATGAATTAGAGCAGGGAGGTTTAAGACAAGTCCCAAATCCCAGAATCACAGTTCTGCATAATAAAATAACTCACCGATACCTTTCTGCGCCTTTGTCCACAGATCTTCAGGAGGCAGATTACAGACAGCTCTAGTCCCATCTGCTTTGGACTCACCAAAAAGCTGATGACTGAAAGTCAGTCCAGGCCCAGGCACAGACAGGGCACCAGCCTCCCAGGATCTCCTGAGAAGTCACAGCAGGTTCCTTGCAGGCTCTATCAAATTAAGGGTAATAACTATGTTAATATCATGACCATCACGTATATTACTGCTCATGAAAGACATTTCACTTCCCTGCATGCCTGTTGGTTTAAAATAGGAGAGCTGACTGCAACGCCAGTCTCTGCCTGCCCAAAGTACCTCCGAGTAAGCAAAGCCATGAATATCAAGCATTTTATCTGCCTGCTGGAACTGTCCACCACGGGGAGAAAACCACTATATTACTTCTTTCCCAATGTTTGTGTCCATTACATGCCTTCCTGTATAATCTGGCAACGTGCCGTGATGCTTCCCATTCTCTATTGCTAGGGAGATAATAAATAAGGCCAATTTTTCTTATCGGAGTTGCAGGAAGAAGACAGCTTCCTCCAGTGCAACGTAAATGCCACTTTTCATTCTTACTTTTATGATTCTTTAGCCAGTTATGGATCCATGTAGCTGTGCTTATATCAAAGCCAGTTTTAATTTATTTTGAGATTAAAATTTTATGAGAGATTGCATCAGATGCTTTTCTAAAATTCAAATAGACGACGCCCACCACATTCCCTTCAGCTAGTAACTGTAATTCTTTTTTAATAAGATATTGAATTTGTCTGCAAGATTATTATTTTTTCTCTACAAACCCACCCTCAAAGAAATATTTATCTCCTAATATTTGTTTCATATTTAGAAATTCAACGTACGGTGACTGACTGTGTCATTCTTTCTTGCTCTGACTTTCTGGTGAGTAGGACAACATTTGCATTTCCCTTCCTTGGGTGTTCCTCAGATATCTGCCTATAGTTCCTCAGAACCTGAGTCAAGACAAGTAAGTGGCTCCTGTGGTAGTTCCTTTATCATCCTGGGAGGCACATCACCTCTCTTAGTTGGTCTCTGTGTGTTTGAAGTTTTCCAAGTATTTCCTTCATTTGCCTTATCTCTTTTTCTTCTTTTTTTCTCTTTTTTTTTTTTTCCTTTTTTCTTTTTTACTTTTTCCTCTTTCTCTTTTCATCTATACTTAAAAACAGCTCTAAACCAAATCTGGATCCACTACACAAATATATACATCATATATTCCACTGTGTATTCCTGAGCTGGCTGGGACATCTCCATCTCAAACCAGCCCTCTCAGAAAGACGTGTCGGGAACGTCACTCCATGAGAGCCTCTTCCTGCCAGACAAGAGACTGTTTCAGCAGTACCAGATATCTGATGCTGGGATGTACATATCCCGTGCTGCAAGGCTTTCCTCCGCAGAAGAGGAACCACCTCTTTCCAGGGAGACTGAATATTCGCCAGTGCAGAAGGACGTCCGTAGCCCAGCCCGTGGCCACCTCGTATCCAATTCCCTGTTGCCTTGATTACAGCAACGTCTGCCTCATCATAGCGTATTCTTATCTCAGGTGGCCAAGTTACTTCTGTCAATAATAAAAACAAGTAGCAGAACATCCAATGTATTATTGATCGGATAATAAATATTTTACCGTTTTTCAATAATTCAACATTGTGTTAAAAAAAAAAATAAACCAACAAAAACAACCAACCTAAAGCCCCATGAACAACGAAGGAAATTCCCCAAGTCCTGAGAGGGCTTGTGGGAAGAATGTACAAAGGATAAAATCTGTGTTAAGAGCAGACATGCCTCTCATTTTAAAAAATGTTTTCAGGTTCGATAAAATAGTAGAGAGTTTGATGCACTTAATGATTCATCTGAGCTGTGTTGGGAGGGTAAAATATCTTTCCTATTTCAATAATTTATCAGAAATAATGTTGCAGTGGGAGGTGTACAAAGGGTTGTACCCTGATGGAGCAAAACAGCAAGTATCTGCTTCAATACCATGTCTGCAAGGGATTTTTATGTGCTACCTCTTTCCTTAAAGAAACCATAAGCTCCTTCTTTTATGCTATAGTTTGTGCCAGATTTACTTATCATTACCCTTAGGTGAAAAAAAAAAAAACACTCTTCTACTTTCAATTTCAATGGACTGTAGAAAGATAGACCTGGTGATAGTTTGCTGAGCATTACATACTCCCATTGCTTTTCTCAGTGTGTTTACTGGCAGAGCTATCCTGCAAGCAGGGGAGCCCTTCACAGGAAAAACAGTTCTGCTCTGAAACATGACTTTGTGAAAAATGGCACCAAGGAATTCCATGGCTGCTGTCTTTTGCCATATTTGCCGCATTTCCAGCTCCAGAGGGATGGTTTCCCTAGCGCTCTGTGCTGCATAGTCACCATACCTGGTGGTGAAGCTCCTTGGCTCTGAACCAGCAATCAGTCAGAAATTCAGCAGTGACTTTATTTAAACAATGCCTGGACTAGGGCAGGATTTTCTTCACTCCTTGAATTTCCACCAATAGCTGTGAAATGATGGAAATATTAGGGGTTTTCCCTTGTTTTTCTGCAAGAATTGTTTACCTCAGCAGGATACACACTGCAATGAAATAATAGGAAGAGGCAGATGAAGATATTCTACCAGAGGTTTCTTTCTCGAGGTTCCTTCTCCACTCTGCCCCGCTGTTCACACTGCAAGAAATTTTGCTGTCACAAACCCAATGTGTGCTCACTGCCAGGGAGAGAAGGGCTGCGTCCGTGGAGTCAGTGCCTGTCACACTCTGGGTTGGTGAACCCTCCGGCCGTGCCATGGGCAGTGGTCCAGGCTCTGAGGTCTGCCTGAGGAAGGGTGAAATCGCTGACAGGGAATAGGGGCTGAAACTGCTCAGTTTCACCTGAGCCTGAATCACCTAAAAAGATCTTGAGCCTGCGCTAAGGGGGAGCTCGTGGCTGTGACAATTTTCTGTATAGAGATTCAGTGCTGATTTCCCATACAAAGAGAGAGGCTCCATCACAGGGCTGATGAACTTGGATCACTGTAAGAAGTCAGGAGATTTGCAGGAATCATTCTCTGTCCTTTTCCAGTTCTCCCTCTTTCCATGTTCATAACAAACACTTGCGTAGCTCCAAGAAGACACCTGGACCCTGGAGGATGCTGAAAAAGCAAGTCCAGCTCAGTCAATGCAGCACAGTTCAGCTCCAACAAGGGTGCAAGCAGAGAAGCTGTGGCAACGCCTGTGTCCCGTGTCCCCTCACACTCTGCTGATGTGAACCCACATTAAATGTTCACACTGCTGGGGTTTGGATGGTCTCATCATCCCTTAGCTAGAACAAAGTCGGCTCTGCTTTGCCCAGCCATTCTTAGAAAATTGCTGTTACTTGATGTGATTTTGGATGCAGAAATTAAGTTTGTTAATAATTATGTGAGCTACAGCAGCGCAGAGTAGACCTAATTCCCGTGAATGGCAAACTCATGGAAAAAAGTGGCCTAGTTGGGGGATGAATCACCATTTTTGTATCAGAGTGGGGAGGTTCAGATGAAATGTGTTACTGATGCTGATTCTCTCCTCACTGAGCTGCAGTTCTTAATGGAGATCAAAGATCCCATTAGACAGATTTGATGAAGAGAGAGTCCCTCATTACAGACTTTGAACAAGCTGAACAGAGACCAAAGAAAAAAAAAACAACCCAGGAGCTGCTCTTTCTCTCAGCACAGAACCCACCTCTTCCTCCAGCAGTTGCATGCTGATCTGAAACATCCCAAGTAAAGATTATATAAGATCCTTTCCAGAACTTACCAGAGTTTTAATGACTCTGTCCTGCTCTCTGACATGGAGGAAGGAATGAGAGAATAGCTCATTAGTTTAAATTAAAAATAAACAAGTAGGCAGAAAATGCTCTGAAAAGGAGTCATCAAGGCATTAAGGCTGTCAATGTAATTTAAATAACCACTCTATGGGATGCAAATGAGAATTCAGGAATTGGAAGAACTTGGGCTTTGGAAAGTCACACACACAGGGACATAATTTGTGCTCTTCCTGCTAATACCCATGAGAAAGGCACGCTCAGAAAGGACCAGGGGCAGAGCATCGGGTGGGGGTTGGTGTTCATTAAAGGCTGCTATTCAAAGCGATCCTGTTGTCATTGACTTCCAGAGAAGCTGCTACATCACCACTGAAGCCTGCACTTGCTGGCCAAGCAATTAAGTCATCTTTCCAGCAGCATTAGTGTAGCCTACAGCAGCTGGAAAGGCTCTGAACTAGTCAAGGACATCACCTCTGGCACTTTCCCTGTTCTTTCTTAGCTGCTGTATAAATATGTATGTATTCTGCCATACCTTGAGGTCTCATAGTACTGGGAGCCCCTAATATTAGATTAACATACACCCAGCCAGCTAAAAATCAACATTAGCATTTCCATGGCAAACATACTTCAAAACTTGATGTCATTCTGCATTGCAACTCTTTTCACCTTTTCCCCATTTAATCAGCATTCCTGGGGGAAAAAAAACCCTCCAAACAAATAACAAACAAACCATAATTTAAAAGTCCACTTCAACTTACTGGCCAAAATCTCTCGTCTTCATGAACAGAAGTTTAGCCTGATGCGCTTTTGAGTTTTAATCTGTGGGGTGTTTTAGCTGTCTGCTTGCTTCGTCTTCTCCTGATGACTGTAGAGGTCTTTCCCTGGAGAGGAAAGTTCTTACCATTTCCCACCTCCTGCTGTTCAGCTCCTACCCGGAGAGAACGCAACAGAGAGAAATTCAGCGCAAGAAGCCTCCAATTTGTTCCCCTGGTGCAGCCCTGCGGCTGCAGCCTCAATCAGCTGCACACTAAACACTTTAGTTAATTGGCAACAAATTGGGAGATATGAGCTGATTGCAATAAATATTTTATTAATTTTAAAAAACAAAAGGTTGCATCCCTTCTAGCCCAGTTTGATTGTGCACAGTCACACATATTAATATGTAATTGCCACATCAATTGGCAATCGTGGGCTCAGAAGGAGCTCATTAGGAAAAATACTTCTGCTTGTATCCTCAGTAGGTGTCAATCAGCATCGTGCCATTCAGATCAATGGAGCTTGGCTTATTTATAGAGCTAAAGCTCCAACGATTCACCTGGAAAATAAACCCTACAGTATGTTCTCATACTTAAGCTGGGCAGAGGAAGAACAGCTTTTTCTCTGCATCTTTTATTTACATAAAAATGCAGTTCTGTCTATACCTCTATCTCGCCTGTGTGTAGAAACAAGTTAATATGGTTCTTTTGCAGTGAACTCCCCAACTAAAATACCAGTATTCAAATACAATGATGTTATTGTTCTCCTGAACCCATGCTTGCCTCCTTGGCTTCAGGAGATAGAATTGCAGACATCAGCCCTGAGCTGCTGTTTTGGGGCCAGGCTCATCTCCATCCCCAGTGGTGCTGCACCCCACACCCACACAGCACAGGGAATATCTCTGTCTGGGGGGAGGGGAGCCCGTGTTATACTCTGTACATCTCCAGTTTTGAGGTTTCAATGATAAAATCAAACGCAGTGCATGACAGAAACGTGTGGCAAAGCAGTGACAAGAAGTAGTTGAATTATTCATGGGGAATAAATTAGCGATGAGCACAGCCCCTTCCCAGCTCGGGAAGACTCAGTGAGGTATCTCCGAGCTGGTGGAGCCTTATGTAGATCAAGAGTGGCTCCGGTTAACTCAACAGGCTTCTGCTGTGGGGAAACGTGTCAGGATCAGGCCTGTAACTTGCAGGCAGTCCCTAGAGCTGTCGCTGGTGTTCTGTTAGCAAATGTGGGTTTCATTTTCATCAAAACGTTGCACAGGAAACTGCTGATTTCCACAACATTTTTGATGGGGAAAAGTCAAAATAAAGAGCTTCTGTCTCATTTTGATAAGGAAAAAACATCACATCATCTCCTTAGCTGACTCAATTCAATTCTTTCCTTTTCTCCGTGATTATGATGTTCTTGCATTTTAGAAACAAAGAACCACAATACTATCAAACATTTTATTCTGTTTTTTGTAACGTTCTTGTCCTATGGAAAAGGTAAACAAATTTTCTCTTTGTTTTTTAATTTGAGGGTTTTCTGTAGAACAGATACTCTGACCAATGTGTTGTGTGGATGGGATGAATAATTTTTCAGCCTCTATTTTAATCATAAGTTGTTTACGTTGACTACTTACTAGTTATTCTGGAGGATATTTGAGCTGTCACTGAAGTCATTTTGGCTTTCCTTCTGCTCCTGGAAGAGAGGACAAACTGTTTAAACAGAAAAAATAACAAATGATGAACGGCAAGTATAGAAATGTAAATAATTCATAAATCCTTGTTTCTGCTCATCCTGGCGCTCGCGCGCGGCACAGCCATTCGCAAGCAGAAAGCCGTTTGTGCAGCGATGCTCGCATCCCCTTCTCCCTGTTTGCAGACAGCAGCCTGAAGCGGAGCAAATAGCTGCAACCTGTTGTACTGAACGGGGCAAGATAAGGCACAAATATTTTCCCACCACAAAGAAATGTGATTACTCCAATCCCATTAGTATGTTCTGCGAGAGAGTTCAGCTGCGTGAGGGCTCAGGACTTGCGATGTGGTGATCTGCCTCTTAAAGTTTCACACCTTAAGGTAATGTCCTGAGGCTGAATTCAGCAGCTTTTGTAAAAGACTGGGGGGTTTGAAATCTTTTTTTATTAGTAGTCGTTTGTGTGGTTTATTAGCAGAATCCGGGATCCCAGGATACCTGAGCCAGAGGTGTGGTGAGGATGGCATTGCTGATAAGGGGCTTGACTCAGAACATTTGCTTGAGAGAACGAAAAAAAACAATGAAAAATCCTCAGTTAAGCCGCAGAGGTAAAAAACCATATCCATTGAAGCATTATAATATTTAAGGAGAGAGTGTGTAGAACAGCTCCTCAGGGCAGGAGGCTTTGGAGGAGGAGCAGAGCAGGCTGGGGCCATAGACAGCTGTGGCTTCCCAGTGCATGGGACAGGAGAGGAGCAATCTGGACTCGTGGCAAGGGTCCCTGTAGGACCAGGAGAAGCAGCCAGCTTGTGCCAAGGAAGGGCGAATCAACCCAACCATCACATTCTCCAACACGATGTCTCTGGGACGTTAATGTCAGCAACGATAGTAAACATTTCCCAGGGATGCAGGTCTCCAACTCGATTTCCAGAAGAAGTAAATTTATCCAAGAAATAGAGCCAGACATTTCTGTTGGCAATGCCTCCACCTTTCCCACGGTGCTTTGGTGCCTCTGAAGCAGAGATAAGTCATTGCACCAGAACACTGGCTGCTCCAGGCTCCCAGGACCTCACGCCAGGCTTCTCAGACTCAGTCTCCAGGCACAAAACAGGATCTCCTAATGGTGGTGTCTGTGGGCCATCAAAAATATGCTCCACAGCAGCCTGTGCCAGATGATGGCTACAGGAGGTGTGCAGAGCACTGAGCCTTTCATTTAAAGATGCACTTGAATAAATAAATCATGAAGAACAAAGCATTTTAGACTTTTCAGTTGGACATGGGGGCTAGGGGTTTCTCCAACCATATTGCAATCTCCACATTGTCAACTGAAAAAAAGTTGAGGGTAGTATCTAGATGAGAGTGGATAAACTTGAGTAGCTCAGTGGATCCAGCTCCCCAGGTGATGATAGATCATTCACCTCCAAGAAAGTGCAGGTTTACTATTGGCTTCCTTCCAACTCTTTTCCCCCTTAATTTTTCTTTTTTTTGAGCAGCACAGTCAGTCCCTGTGCTTTTCGTCTCCTAAGCAAAGGACTATTATTTATATAAGGTGAAACAAGAAGGGGAAGAGAAATGGGGGGCAGGAGTGCCAAGACTTTCTCATAGTATGAGTCTAGCTCTCTGCAGTGTTTTACGGTAGGACAGAAAAAAAAAAAACAAAACAAACACATAAATCATGAGCAAACATCCTACTCCACCACTCTTCCAGTGAAGGAAGTTTCCAGGGTCAGAGCTGGGTGGATGAGCTTTTCCAGCGGTCCCTGACGTCACCTTACAGAGAGCTGCCAACTCCCCACGCTCTTAAATCCCTCTTTGTGTTTTACCCAGCCTAATTAAGTTGCTTAATTCTATTTAGTGGATACATTGTGGGAGCAAAGCTCTGCTCCAACAATGTTAACGAGCCTGGGTTAGAAGTTAAAACACCCACTAATGTGTTCAAATGAGTTCTTACTGGAGCTTTACAATCAGCTGGAAGATGCTTGGCTTGTACTTTTGGTGGCAGCAGGACGGGACAGGGTCAGCCTCAGGTTAAGGTCCTTCTTCCCACACCTCAGCTCTCGCTCTGAGCTCCTCAGATTAATCACAGCCTGCTGAGACCACCTGAAAGAGCTGAAAAGTTCCCACGTACCTCTTGAGCTCTGCTCTTCAGAATAGTTTTGAACGTCAGTGACTTGGGTTTTTCCTGAAACGATTCTTCTTGGAATGCGTCTTCATCCCTGGAGGAGAAGGGAGTTTATTGCAGCTGACCTCCCTCATCCCACCAAAAAATATTCTGGGGACCCGGTAGCTCCTTCACCCCCCCCAGAATCAATTTGGCAGAGATAATTGATGGTTCCTTCATCAAGTCTTTCTTCTCCCAGTAAATACACTTCCTCGTAGCCGGCATTAGCATGGTCAAGTGAACTCTTTGCAATCAATGGCTGAGGTTTAGGAACTTTCACTGAGAAAAAGATTGTGTTAGCAAACTTGGAGGCTTGCTGCTGGGGCAGAATGGAAGCGCTGAAAGGAACAGCATTCGGCTTCTTTTGGGCTGTTTTCTCCCTATACTTTTTGTGTACTTTGCATAATAATGCAATAGAGTTGACAAAAGATTTATTCCTGGCGCCTGTAAAATGACACAATACAATGAGTTTTAAATGGAGAAAGGAAAAAAAAATTCAAGAGAAAAGGTAATTATGTGGGCTCTTCTTAAAGTCTGTAAACGTTATGGACAGAAATTCAATTAGTGCAGAGGAAGCTGCAGAAGCATCCAGTTTTTCTTTTTTTTTTTCTTTTAAGTCTTTTAATGTCCAGGCAATGGGGCATAGTTAAAAACTGCCTGTGCACAAGCATGCAGCACATATAGGCAATATACATCTGCGGGTGTTCTCCTTTATATCCACGCACAGCTGTTCTGCTTTATGATGGAGCACCACGTGCTTAAGTAGAAATATTTTTATAGTTTATTTATAATCTTAAATTGATGGTGCTCAACCACGGGCTAGAGTGTGTACATATAGTTTATATAAATCAATAATGCTCACGGAGCACATTTTGGTTTGAAGTACATGTTTGGACTGAAAAGAAGTTGTTTATATGAGCATGGAGCACCCAAGCCTTTTACAGCACGCCTTGATTTTTAAGGCCTTAGTGAATTCTCACCCTGAATTGTAACAGTCCCCAGAGTGGACTTCACATGGGTGTTTATCCTCTTGGAAAGTAGTTTCGAGGCTTTACCTTGTTTACCTGCTCAGGTACAAAGTGTTATCAGCTCCCACGTGGCCCCTCAGGGAAGTGAAGCCTAAGCATGGAAAATGATATTGCTGTGATTTAAAATGTGTAGCCAAGCAAATCTGAGTGGTGGAGCAGCCACCTCACC
Source organism: Chloroceryle amazona (assembly GCA_027560015.1). Lineage (NCBI taxonomy): Eukaryota > Metazoa > Chordata > Aves > Coraciiformes > Cerylidae > Chloroceryle > Chloroceryle amazona. The sequence continues at coordinate 1,475 of JANHFX010012088.1, read as the reverse complement.
CAGAACCGGTGGGAGAGCCCCATCCTTGCATCAGCAGCCAGGGCCAGGGATTCACTCTGCCCACAGTGGGTGCACATTCATCACCACATCAAATTCCCCAGCCCCATCTCGACTGGCTTGCCACTTCCACTGAGGAGGACACCATAAACCAGGAACCTGATTTCATTCCTTGTGTCAACAGTAGGAACTGGCTGGAGCTGAGAAGGGTTTTGCAGAGCTGTAAACATGGTGTTGGCTGACTGGAGGAGCTGCTGCAGACCATGTCTTTGCCTACAGCAGCCTGCAACGCGGGCTCAGGTGTTTTCTTGAGGCTTCAGCTTTCTTCTGCAGAGGCACCTTTCCGGGTGATAGGTTGCAAGGAGCCATGGAATAGCTAGCTTGTTGCCTATATGCGTACTTAGCCTTGGCACCTTCTTGAAGGACAGGTCAACGGACTGTGTACGTGGTGATTTAGGGGCTGTGGCCATCGGGAGACTTAGCAAGGCTAATAAAACTCTTTGATATCTCCGGCTTTGCTTTCTGAAGGACAGTTTCACTAAGACCAGGCTTCAGAGTGCACAAACTCCTGGTGCTGTGGCTGTAGGCAGCTACTGCAAACCAAGAGCACCATCTACTGTCGTGCCTTGCAGGATTATCCATTATTGGCGTGTCTGGGGTTCAATAAAGGGGCTGTTATTACAGTCAGATTTCTTGGCTGTTGCACTGAACGTTGTTCAATAGCTTATTAGAGTCTACTGATAAGGAAACCTCATGGAGGAATGGATTTTTCTATTCAGCACTTAACTCCACGTGCTAAACTCAGCATTTACCAGGATATAGCAAGCCCCTCTAATTGCACACGGTAGAATACCACAATAAAGTTAATTTCCAGGGTATGATAGTACACATAATGGACTGTGCATCCCATCAAAGGAATCATAAAACAAAACACCAGCTCGCATTTTTCGGTGCGAGTAACACGTTTGAACAGCAGCAGAAGGAATGTGTTAACCTGTACTATGCCAGCTCTGTGAAAAAAGAACTTTTACAAAAATAATGCATGAATCACACAGCCCAAAGGCTGGGTCCATCATCACCAAGCTGTGCAGAGTGACCTGCCCTCAGCCTGCAAGCAGAAGCTCTTGCTTGGTGTAGCTGCTCCTCCTCAGGTGGTTTTTTCCACAGATACTTCAATTTCTCAGAAAACCCTTCCTTTCTCCAGAGCACAGGAGAAGAACAAAGGCAAGAACAAGTTAGGAGGTTGTGGTCCACACTTCTGGCCAGGCAGGCAGGGGGTGCAGGGTAGCACTTAAAGGGGGCTTATAGGGAAGAGGGGGAGAGACTTTTTAGCTGGGCAATGGGTTTAAACCATCAGGGGAGATTCAGACTGAAGAGAAGGAAGAAATGTTTCACACTGAGGGTGGGGAGAGCCTGGTCCAGGCTGCCCAGAGAGGTGGTGGCTGCCCCATCCCTGGCACCATTGCAGGGGAGGTGGC